>ML287822.1:18372-45937 GCA_005239495.1 Nicotiana undulata
AAACCCCCCCCCCCCCCTTCTTATATCTTTCTAGGGAAGAACAAGAAATTCTGTTTTCTCTTCTCAATGATATACCAGCATTACAATCCAAGGTGGCAAGTAGATCATTTGTTGTGATTCACAGGAAGAAGAAACAATAATTTTCATCAAATCAACCACAAGCAGTCAAGTAGAACCAGTAACACAAAAGCATGAAACAGCATAATAAACCATGTCATCTCATACATAAACCAGACTTAGGCCTCATTATTTTTTGTTCAAGATTAAGACGTCTGAATCTGAATATCAAGATGTGCATTAAGATTAAGACATTTGAATCTGAATACACAACAAAATATTAAGATGTGTATTAAGATCTGAATACTAAATGATTAAGACTGTTTAATTTTTAAAATTTGAATGTATAAGATTTTTCCTCTGGCGATGGACGCACTGACATATCATATCCAAGGAGATGTGCCATGGTGTATGTTCGTTGATGATATAGTTCTGATTGATGAGACGCGAGACGGCGTTAATGGGAGAATGGAGGTATGGAGGCAGGCCCTGGAGTCTAAAGGTTTCAAGTTGAGTAGGACTAAGACGGAATATGTGGAATGTAAATTCAGCGACGTGACGGGGGAAGCAGATGTGGAAGTCAGGCTTGACTCACAGGTCATCTCAAGAGAGAGAGTTTTAAGTACTTAGGGCCAATTATCCAGGGGATGGGGAGATCGACGGAGATGTTACGCACCGTATTGGGGTGGGGTAGATGAAATGGAGGTAAGCGTCTGGAGTTCTGTGTGATAAGAATGTACCACCGAAACTCAAAGGTGAGTTCTATAGAGCGGTGGTTAGACCGGCCATGTTGTATTGAGCTGAATGTTGGCCAGTCAAGAATTCACATATCCAGAAGATGAAAGCAGCAGAAATGAGGATATTGAGATGGATGTGTGGGCACACTAGGCTGGATAAGATTCAGAATGTAGATATTTGGGAGAGGGTGGGCGTGGCTCCCGTGGACGACAAGATGCGGGAAGCGCGGCTTAGATGATTCGGACACGTGCGGAGGAGAAGCCTAGATGCACCGGTTATGAGGTGTGAGCGTTTGACTTTGGCAAGTACGAGAAGAGGCAGATGGCGGGCTAAAAAGTATTGGGGCGAGGTGATCAGGCAGGACATGACGCAACTTCAGATTTCCGAGGACATGTCTCTTGATAGGAACATGTGCAGGTCGAGCATTAGGGTGGTAGGCTAGGGGGTAGTCGAGAGTTCTTCCCTATTTGTACCGGGTAGTCTGATAGAGTTTCGTGTAGGTTTGTTAGCGGTCTATGTTATGTTCACATTGTTATTTTGCATAGTTTTGTGTTAGTGTCCTTTTACTTATTCGTTGTTGTTATTTTCTTTCTGGCATCTTTTGTTGTTACATGTCTTTTCTCTTGTTTCTTTTCTGATATTATTGTCTCTCCTGTTGAGCCGAGAGTCTCCCGAAAACAACCTCTCTACCCTTTTCGGGGTAGGGGTAAGGTCTGCGTACACTATACTCTCCCCAGACCCCACTAGTGGAATTTTAATGGGTATGTTGTTGTTGTTCAATGTATAAGAATTTTTCTTTATTTGAAAATTAATAAACATAAAATTCAAATGAAATACTAATTAGTCTAATTTCTATCAAAAAATATATAATTTTTTAAAAATATTATAGATGTTGGTGGTCCTGAGCCGAGGGTCCATTGGAAACAGCCTCTCTGCCCTATCGGGGTAGGCGTAAGGTCTGCATACGCATTACCCTCCCCAGACCCCACTTTGTGGGACTTTACAGGGTAGTTGTTGTTGTATAGATGTTGGTGTGATGGCTAACGGGTGAATGCCGACTAGAGGCAGTGGCTGGTGGTAGTTCTGGTTGATGGTGGTGGTTCAGGGTAGTAGCTAGTGGTGATTGGTAATGGTGGCGATTATGATTGAGGAAGGTGGTGGTGGGTGGTGATAGTTAATAATGACGGGCGGTGGTGGTAGTTGTGATTGAGGAAGGTGGTGGTGGGTGGTGGTCGGTTATAATGATGGGCAATGCCGGCTATGGTAGTTGATGGTGATGGGGTAGTTAGTTATGGTAGTTGAGGTGAATGAGTGTTGATTGTGATTGAGAATGATGGTGGCGGCAGTGGTAGAGATGGTGAATGGGAATAGTGGATAATGGTGGCGGTTATGATTGATGATGATGGTGGTGTGGTTGTGGCGGCGGCGGCGTGGTGGTAGTTGATAATTGCAGGTGGTGGCGACAGTTAATAATGAATATGGATGATAACATCTTAATGAAATTAAGTCTCTGTTATAGATCTTAATCATACGAGCCCATTTAGACCCATTAAGTGGTTGTGAAGTAAAAAAAAAATACACTTAATGATTAAAATCTGAATAATTAAGATTCAGACTTTATAAACAAACACAGTTAACGTCTGAGATCTGAATGATTAAGATTCAAACCTTCAGCAAACAAATGAGGCCTTACTGTAGGAAAATGAGCACACGCGAAATAAGCTGCCAAAGCTTGGTATAGTCAAAATGTTTTAAGAATTAAGATAAAACAGACACGAAACTAGCTGACAAGAGCAAAAGCATATCAAGAGGGAAGACTATGTAAATATATCATACAAGACATTTAGCTGACATACCTGGATCTTTTGCAATGAAGCTTAGGACTCTATTGACGAAATTGCCTAAGTTGCTTAGCAACTCGCTGTTTAACTTTGCTTGTAAATCTGCCCAGCTAAACAAAGTGTCCGACACCTAGATAACTGAAATCCATTAGTAATCATGCCTGTATTAAAGAGCATTATAGAATAGGGAATTATCAGGCAACAGAAGTTACAACCACCAAGAACCCACCTCTGGCCTGTTTGTCAGCAAGTAATATCTCCATACTTCTACAGGAATGTTTGTATCTTTTGCATCATTACCGAATACTCCTATGCCCTTACTCTTCGAGAACTTGCCTGATTATGGCAACCAAGAGACACGAGCAAAAATTCAAATGAGAAAAGCACTAACTCTGCAGTATGAACTGGTGTTTCCAGTATATTAAGTTCCAAGCAGCAAGAGCATATGGACAATTTTCACAGCCTTATTTCCAACTAACCTGCTTCATAGTTCAAGTATTCTGTTACACTGATAGTCTTCATGAGAGTCCAGTTTTCACCAGTTCCAAGTAGCGTAGATGGGAAAATCACCTGGAAAATACAAAATTTACTTTCTTACATGTAATAGCCACTAACAGAAATAATATCACTATGGTTAAGCTTATCCTACATAGCAATGGAGCTGGAAAATTCATGGCATTGGAACTCCCTAAGCATATTTCTCCAAGTCAATCATTCAACTGTAGTTCAATCTCAGATTAGTTGGGCTCAGCTATATGAGTTCTCTTTATCCATTATGATCTCTACCCTAGTCTGTTTAAATATCAGACTTGGAAGTTGGAATCTTGACAAAATGGAAGAATGACTTATATGTTAACAAATATCCTATATTAAAAACACTGCTTCAATTTTATTATTTCTAACTAATAGTCGTACCCGCGCGATGCGTGGTCAATATTAAAAAATATTAATTAAATTAAATGGTGATGGGACTTATTTGAACAAATTAGATCATATTGCTTTAATAAATTTCAATTGTCAACTTATTTGTCAATGTGATATGCCCAATAATAAAATTGCTATTAAATTAAAGGGACTTATATAGTCATTGAATAACTTTTTTGTTCTATATTTTTCTTTATTCTTATCCAATGTTAGTATTTTTACATTGTTAATAGAAATTTTTATTAACATATTACTTTGTTTAATATTTTTGTCTGCACGTTTCCTTTTGTAATATAAGAGAAGATATAAATATTTTACTAATCTTGAAATATTTTTTATTTTAAATTTTATTCTGTCGTTGTCAATAATTTTTTCAGAATTTTAATGAATAAGATATCTATTAAATTAAAGGGACTTATATAGTCATAGAATAACTTTTTTGTTATATATGTTAAAATTAAAAGACCCGTTCATTACTCTCTCTCCCCGTTAACCCCAATTGAAGAATGGTGATTAGAGGTCCGAAAAATCCCTAGACAAATTCCTTCAATTAACATCAATTGTCACTGTATTTCCAGTTTATTCTCTTCGATTTATCACTGTGACTCAGGCTTACCTTTTTTTGCAACTGTAAAGCCTTCGACCTGGGTTACGATCTGTCAATGATATCTTGAAGTTTGCTAATTGACCGCAATTACAATACACAACATCAGTGGGAGGTGCCTTCGACGAACTCAATGAGTTCGACATTAAATTACTTTGACGAAGAAAATAGGCAAGAATTAACAAGAAATTCAGAAGAATTACAAAGAAACGAAGAAGAATTGGAAACAACACGTCAACCTAACTTGGAAGCAATTGGGGAAGAACTAAACGAAAGGGAATGAAATTAGAGTTTATATAAAACTGGGTGGGTCTAAATAGGTATATATTTATTTTGTTTTTTAAAATATTACTGTTAGAGTCCACGTGTAATAACATTCACCCGCTCAAATGATGTGCGACCCACGTTATGTGCCAAGTCAGCTAGTTGTGCCTAATAGGTATGGTTATGAACATAGTATTGTGTTCAATTGGAACAAAGCTAAGTTCAAGTGTCTAAATGGGATTTTCTGGCAACTTTAAGGGTCCGTATATGTATTTGGTCTTTTTTTTGTTTTTCTCAAGTTGTAGATAAGTAAATGATTGGTTTCCTAGATAAGATATGTTATTTTCTTCAAATTTACCCTAGTTTTGGTTCTGATTTCCGGAATCAATTTGTATCTCTTCTGGAATTTTTTCGTCCATTGCGATCAAAGTATCTACAATTGTTTGACACAGATCTCATACCCACACCCATATTAGTGGTGTCGACACTAGTGAGGCACCTAAACTGCCGTATCGGAGCAACTTAGATCCTATGTAAACTTTCAAACCCTCTACTAAATAGGGAATTAAATATGTAAATCCCAAGCCATTACGAAAAGTAGCCCTAAGTTTATTACAAGAGTAGTAAACGATTATCAAGGAAACCACTATCTCATTATATTTAATTTGTCTCCATTATCCTTCATTCCAAGTAGAGTAAGCTGACTTTGTCGTATCAACCTCGTTTTTACCACCATAGGGATGATGAAACTTTTATTGAGTTTATCTTTTTGATCAAGACTTCCATGGATTTTCAAGAACTTACAGTGTGAAAAGGTACGTTATCTTTGCCCATAAACTGATAGAGCTCCACATTCTCTGGATTCTTCCACCACTTCTCCCACTCCGTTGTGTAGCATGATGTTATTGATACATATCCAATAGGAGCATCGAACCACACGTAGAAAACCTAATTGCCAATAGATGAACAAATAATGTTGTTAAGAAAATCTAAATGGAATTGAAAAGAAAAAAATTGCTGCTTCGACTTATACCAACACATGAATTGATAACAGCAAGTGGAGTAATTATCAGTAAAGGCACAAGTTACAACCAAGTGTTATATATTCAGAAAGAACGGTAACCAGTTACAACTAAAGGTTTTGCTCAATCAACCTTCTCTTTGTATTTTTCATGTGGAACTGGAACCCCCCATTTCAAATCTCTAGTTATACACCTTTGCTTTAGTCCTTCTCTAAGCCACGCATTTGTTGTGTGGACAGCGTTCTGACTCCATCCTCCAGCCACTGACATGTTGTTGACGTAAGTTTCTAATTTATCCTTTAGCAAAGGGAGCTCAAGGAACAAATGGTCTGTATCTCGGATGCAAGGGGTGTTACGACAAACCTGTAGAGTAAGCAAGCTAAGACTTCAGTAGTAAGTAAAATCATTATCACATTCTTGTATTGTTAATCCGACATGCTTTATGTCCTTGAATTTCTTGGTATTTTATAATTTCCAAATAAAAGGTTGTTTAGCCTTTGTCACAAATAAGTCAAGTCTCATTCAAAGTCCATCGGATGTGCTTGAAGGGACAAAAATAAGTCAAGTTAGAAACTAGATGATGAGAAGTACTTTCTTCGATAACCAGATGACGAGAAGTACTTTAATTATTCTATATCAAGAAGTACACATATGGAAAAGGAGGAGAATAAAACCTTGCATCTTGGATCCTTCAGTTCAGTGGGATTTAAGAGTTTCCCACACTTCTCACATTGATCTCCACGTGCAGAATCATAGTTGCAACCTGGTGTCGGGCAGTTACCCTCTACAAGCCGGTCCGCCAAAAACTTTTTGCATGTGTCACAGTACGGCTGTGAAATAAACTTAGCTTCAGTATTAAATATGTCAAATTTGACGCATCAACTGAGATTCGGGCTACTTCAATCTATTAGATATTTGAAGCCAAAGAGCTTAAGGCCTGGCAATAGCAGCACAGAACCAAGCATCTACCAGAAGATATACTTATTAAGAATTATATACCTGCTGCATAGTGTTCTCAGAGAGCCAATTATTCTCCCAAAGCTTGTTAAAGATCGCCTGACAAACTTCCGTCTGTTGTGGAGTAGACGTGCGACCAAATTGATCGAAGCTTATGTCAAACCATTTATAAACTTCTCTATGAATTGCATGGTATCTGCAAAACCAAGAAAACAAAGAAAGGACTTGTGAACAAACCATGCATGCTTAGCTCCAATACTGAAAAATAAAGTCCCTACAATTTGTAACCGTCTATACCAAAAAAAAAAGTGAAAGGATAAATTTTGCAAGGACCTAGGGAGAAAGCATGCAAAAATAATAGTAATAATAATAATAATAACAATAATAATAATAATAATCATTATTATTATTATTATTATCATTGTTATTACTATTAGTCTATTACTACTATCATTTTGAGACAGCGAAGTCTTTAGCTCTTGTTTCACAGAGACAACTGCCCAAGCTGATGAGGGCCTTATTAGTAAGAGCTATTGAAAGAGACAGCATTGGTGAGCCCGCATTCTGTTCATGTACATGGAGAGTCTTTATCATTTGTCATTGCCATTCATTTAAAACTCACAGTGTTGCTTCATTAATAGTATCGCGAGTATTTCAGTTGACGTGATATTTATAAGTTTATTTAGATTTTCTTGTAGTTCAAGGTTGTGAACTTGTGATGACGTCAGTAATTTTGTGTTACATATGTTTGGTTAGTAATGGATATTAATCCCTTTATCCCAATTTGTTTGGCACCATCACTTTGTTTGTACGTGCCAAAAAATATTGACACCTTTTTGTGTTTAGAAACTCCAACTCTTATGTCCCAATTTATGTGATGCAATTAGGATTTCAAGAGTTAAACACGTTTTTCTTTGACTGCGATTATTTTATATGCTTTTTAAATATTTTGAATTGTTAAATATTGTGACTTGTAGTACTTTTATGTAGTTTTCAAAGATATGAATTTTATTTCAGAAAAGTTAAAAGATTCTATGCCTGAATTTGAAGTCAACATTAAGGAGTTTGACTTTCAAATTTAAACTACATCACATAAATTTGGGATGAAGGAAGTAATATTTAACATCTCGCTTTGCCCTTAATGAGATGTTTTTCTAGAGGTTGGCATGAGTGATGTAGAAGTGATAAGGCATGATTCATTTGAACCATTGCGGAAGGAATTTGGTAGTTTATACATACTAGTTTCTCGGAACGTACTTTACATGTATATCCCGAGTCTTGTAGTACACTTTTTAAATTAATATCTATACTATTAAAGCAATGTCCGAGTAAATAATCATACAAGAAAGAATAACATAAGTTTTTATGAATGATCAATGCAGTGTTATCAAAGGGGAAAAGCGCAAAAAATCTCTAAGGTATGTTGGGGCTTTAAGCGCAAAGTGTAAATAAAGGCGTAGGCTTTAATGAAGAAAGACGCAAATGGAGAAAAACTACAAATATGTATGTGTAGTTCAATACCAATTTCTATACGCATAAATACCAAATATATGGACTAAGAAATTGAAGAAAATTTACAATAAAGTAAAATATCAATTATTTACTGTGGCCTCTTCAGGATTACGCTCATTGGCAAGGAAAAGTATGCCTTAGAGCTTTGATGACAACGCTGAAGCGCCCGCTAAGCGAGGCTAAGCGCTCAATGTGTTTTGAAGTTTGAACCTCACTTCAGGGCTAAGGTGCGCCTTTGATAACACTGGATCAATGTGGGTCGTCAACTTGTTTGTCGAGATCAAAATGATTGGATATCGTATGAATCTACAAAGATGAACAACCAAAGTATAGTTCTAAGGATAAAGTGATGTTTCTTTAGTAGTATTATATTCCACTTCAGTCACTGTTATAATAACCGCTAATGGTTTAATGAAATTCTATTACTGAGATACAATGCCTACTCAAGAAATTAAAGTTGATTTTTTCTAACACCAAAACTCAACGTAATAGAATAAAAAAAAATTGGAAGATGGAGTAGACCGGCCACCGATACTCAAAGGTAAGTTCTATAGAGCGGTGGTTAGACCGGCCATGACGTATGGGGCTGAGTGTTGGCATGTTAAAGAACTCACATATCCAGAAGATGAAAGTAGCAGAGATGAGGATGTTGAGGTGGATGTGCGGGCACACTAGGGTGGATAAGATTAGGAATGTTGTTATTCGGGAGAAAGTGGGTGTGGCTCCCATTGACGATAAGATGCGGGAAGCGAGGCTTAGATAGTTTGGGCACGTTCTGAGGAGAAGCCCAGAGGCTCCGGTAAGGAGGTGTGAGCGGCTAGTCATGGAAGGCTCGAGAAGAGGTAGAGGGCGGCCTAAGAAGTATTGGGGTGAGGTGATCAGGCAGGACATGGCGAAGCTTCAGATTTCCGAGGACATGGCCTTTGATAGGAAGTTGTGGAGGTCGAGTATTAGGGTTGTAGGTTAGGAGGTAGTCGAGCTTTTCCTTAGTTCGTTCCTTTGTTAGGCTAGTTTGGTAGGGTTTTTGTCTGTGAGAGCTAGTGACGATGTTGTGTCCATACTCTTTAGTTGGTCATAGAGCCGAGTTTATTTGATGGTTACCGCTTTTGCTTTGCACCTATTTTCTGGTTTTCATGATGTTATTATTTTTATGGTATATGATGGTGGTACTAATATTGTCTCCTTTCTTCTCTTTTCTTTTCTTTTCTTGAGCTGAGGGTCTTTCGGAAACAACCTCCCTACCCCTCGGGGTAGGGGTAAAGTTGCGTACTCACTATCCTCCCCAGACCCACTATGTGGGATTTTATTGGGTCGTTGTTGTTATTGTTGGAAGATGGAGTAGAATATAAAAGAGAGAGGAGTAACAATATACTATATACATTCAACGTTGGTAGAAAAACGAATAAGAAATTGGTAGAATCAATAGGAAGAATGGCTAAGATCTTGTCACGATTGGCTTCATGTAGATGACACTTTCAAAGACATCCAACGGTAAGGCCAAACTTCAAAAACAGATGGACACAATCTTTTAGAAAAGACACTTCAAATAAGATTAGTTTCTTCTTTCTAATAAATATTTATTTAGAAAGAAGAGTATTTAGGTCTTTTAACTTTTTAGTTTTGGGATTCCCACTTTTATAATGATATGCATAAGTTTATGTCAAAGGTCCTACTTTTCAACTATGTATCTAGTCAAATCTTGTCAAACAAATTGAGAGAGGTGTTACTTTTCATAAGTGTTGTTGCGGACTTGTGGTATGCAACTTAGACGAGATAAGAAAATATGGATAGTCCTAGAAATAGAGAAAAATGTCTACATTTCAGTAGAATTCCAGTAAGCTTGCTTTGGAGCCCTACCATCTGATCGTCGGTCAAGCCCAGATTGGATTGTGACAATATCCAACCTTAATTAGTCAGAGATAGAGACCATTCCTCTTGCATTGGCTGCCCCCTGCGAAATTCTCCAAAATTAGATCCTTCTTCTTCTCGAAGCACCTCCAAGTGCTCAAATCCCACTTTTTTAAATTCTATCTCAACAACTTTGCTTTTATACAACAACAACAACCCAGTAAAATCCCACCAGTGGGGTGTAGGGAGAATAACATGTAAGCATACCTTACCTCTACCCCGGAGGGGATAGAGAGGTTGTTTCCCGGAGACCCTCGACTCAGAGACAACAACTTTACTTCTAAGCTACGATATATTCATGCATTCCCATGACTACAAATGCGTCCCACCACCACTTAAGCATTCTCAAAGACCTTCCGTTCTTGAGAATATGGTGATTTCTTATACCACTATCCGCAACTTAGAATAGGGGTTATGGTTTGACACCGCTCTAGGGAGGGAGATTTGCCTGATAAGCCAGAAATCATCATCCCATTAGTTGAGAATTAAAATTTTGCCAATTCTCAATCTTGTCCTTTAGTTGTCCACTTTAAAAGTGCGTGACTTCCTCCATGTAAAGGAGGATCTAATAATTATGTATGAACTTTGAAAAGTCTCTCACGGCTCTGGAATGCCTATATTGTCTATTCTTCTCTTCTCCAAGTGACGACATTGATGATTGATCTCACCTGCTATTACCCAAGAGTATAATTATGCTCCAGTCATAGAGTTCAAGTCCAGGATATGTCAAACGTTTTATTCTACGACGAGAGATATCAAGAATGACTTGAATCCATGATGCTAGTTTTGAGTTTTTAACTGCTTTCTTGGACCTCTCTTATATGTTACAACACGACACATGATTCGAGTGTTGTTAAAGGCACGTTGGAGATGTGTTTAAACTCTAAACTCTAGTGTAGCACAACATGGACACTTAGCCTCGCTTAAGTAGCAACGCAGTGTAGGCGCATGGCTCTGTATTTTAAAAGGAGGTGTCAAACAATTTATAGCTGGCAAACAACTATACTAACGGTTAAGAAAATGTAATGGATGAGTATATCAATGATTAAGAATGAAAAATTAGAATTTTCGCATTAGAAAATTATCACAAATTCCAAAAGAACCTTAAATTTGTATCTTTACATCTACCAAACAAACAAAAAAATGCATCTTTAATACTTCCTCTTATTCCAATTTATGTGATGCATTTTCCATTTTCGTCTCCAATAAATAATGAAATTTTTTATATTTAAAAATAATTTAACTTTAAGCTTTCGATTTTAACCATAATAAGATGATTTACAGCAACGGAAATATCTATGAGTTGTCTCAGACTACAAGTTTCAAAAGTCTTTCTTTCTTTAAACTATGTGTCCAATCAAAGTGAATCACATAAAATGGCACGGAGAGAGTATCAAATGTGTATGAATATATAAATGATTAGTAATGAAATAAATAGACCCCATTAAAGTTAATTGTATATAGCCAATCCCAAGTAGGGGTGTCAATGGTTATTTAAAAACCGATTAAACCGACCGAACCGAATCGCACCTCACCGATTTTTAGTTTTTTTAAATAAAACCGTAGGTTTTTAGATAAATCTATAACCGTACCGAAAAATTAGGGTAGATTTTTTATTTTATTTACAAAACCGAAATAACCGAACCGAGCCGAGTATGTATATATATATATATATATATATATATATATATATAAAATTAAATTTGAATTAAATGATAATTTTGAATTTGTAGATATATTTTTAATTAAAATTAAAATAAAAGAGAAATTTATCTTTTATTATCATGTTATCATACTTAATTCCGTTAATGATCATATGCAATTATGTTTGGAACTTTTTTTTATTTTTTTTAATAAATATGACTTCGCCTCTGGAAAAAAAAGAAGAAAAAACTACTCCATATAACTATAAAACTCTTTTACATTTAAAACCCGATAATTATAGTTCCTTAAAATACTATAATTGGATTAGAATAAAGTAAATTTCTTTTAAAATAAATGTAATATATAGACAGGCCTATGTTTATCCACATAACACAAAGGAGTTTAAAAATCTATATATATATTAAAGGAAAAAAGTTGCCATATATAATTGGCATTATGGTTAAGNTTCTTATTCAACTATGCATATTGCATAGTATATCAAAATAAAGTTTGCACAAACAACTCAAATTGGCAATATCGAATTTAAATAAATACTTCTATTAAGTTATTACACGCATCGTTGCTACTAGTATATGATGCTTTCATATGCTACCATCATTGATTTGTTAGTCTTATTCTTTTTGAAATTTAATAATTTAAAGACTTAAAAATATAGAATATTCACGTGTACAAAAACGTAATAACTAGTAGTAAATATCTTACATTGTCCTTTATATTTTGTTATAAAGCATTGTTTTATTTATATTTTTTATAAGGAGAATTTTTCACTAGAGCAATATTGCTATCACAGTTTAAAGACATATATTTTGAACTTGATAATCTTACTTTTTGGAATCTTAATTCTTCTTTTTTGTTACTAATAACTTAGTTTTGAATTATTATAATAGGTTGAATTTATGGAGCAATCTCTTCAACAGAATATCTCTGATCGTGGCAATGCGGAAAATAGTACAACAGGTTCTAAAGCAGGTATTCCTCCCCGACCACCTCAAAAACGAAAAACGACCAATCAAAAAGTCCCTCAAAAGAAAAATAGTGATCATGGGTCAGAAGCTTGGCATCATTTTACTAGAATTGAAGGAAGTGAACCAGTCAAGGCTGCATGTAATTATTGTAAAAAAGAAATTACCGCTTCAGGGCGAAATGACACTTCAGGCATGTGGAACCATCTAGATAGGTGTAAATTATATCCTTACAGAAGAGAAAAAAATCAAAAATCTATAACTGATTGTACCATCAAAGGCGAGGAAGGTGATGAAACAGAAGTTGGTAAACTAAGGCCTCTTAATGTAGAGGAAATTAGAAGTGCCCTTGCTGCCATGGCTATTATTGATGAACTGCCATTTAAGATTGTAGAAGGGGAGGGTTTTAAGAGATACAGTAGAGTACTTGAACCTAGATTTATCATCCATTCAAGGAATACAGTTGTAAAAGATTGTCTAGAGCTTTATATGAAAGAGAAATCCATTTTGAAAACGATAATTAAAAATCATCGTGTGTGCCTTACCACACATACTTGGACATCAATTCAAAATCTTAATTACATGTGTCTCACAACACATTGGATTGATGATGATTGGTTGTATCAAAAGAGAATTTTAAACCTTCAGCTTATTGAGAGCCATGCGGGAAGGATTATTGCTAGTTCTATTGAGGAATGTTTGATTAATTGGGGAATTGAAAGTGTTCTTACAGTAACAGTAGACAATGCAAGTTCTAATGATACATGCCTTGATTACTTGATGAAGTGTGTTAAGTGGAAAGATTCAATTTTAGACAACAAATACATGCATGACAGATGTGCAGCTCACATTGCTAATTTAATCGTAAAAGAAGGTTTAGCAGAGCAAGATAAGGCCATTATTAGAATTCGAAATGCAATAAGATATGTGTGATCCTCTCCTGCCAAGTATAGTTTGTTCAAAAAATGTGTTGAGAAAGAGAAAATTCCATGGAATCATCTTGTTTGTCTTGATGTTGATACTAGATGGAATTCCACATATAAAATGTTGGAACGTGTTGAGAAATTTGAGAAAGCTTTTGTAAGGATGGAATTAGATGATCCAAATTATAAGAAGTACTTTGATGGAGGTTATAATGGAGCCGGAGATGAAAAAATAGAGACAAAAAATAATAAAGATAAAGGTCAAAAAATTATTGGATTTTCCAATATGAATGAAGTTAGTAATTTTTGTGAAGAATTGAGAGATGGGAGGAAGAAGTCAGTGAATAAGAAAAAAAGAGATAAGAAAATCATTGGCCCTCCTAAGCATGAAGATTTTCAAGTTGCAAGATGCTTCGCAAAGTTCTTAAAGTTATTCTATAATGTGACATTGAAGTTTTCTGGCTCATTGTATACTACTTCTAACACTTTTTTCCGTGAATTGGTTGCTGTTTATTCTGCAATTGGATCTCTTTCCCTTAATGAGGATGATGGCATGAGAAGCATGACACTAAAAATGATGGAGAAATTCGATAAATATTGGTCCTTTAATAGTAAGACCAATTATTTGTTGTTTGTTGCTATTGTGTTGGATCCACGTTTCAAGTTAGAACTTTTGCTTTGGTGAAATGTATGGTCATGATAATATCTTAATAAAATCAAGAATTGCTAGTGTGACAGAGTGTCTGGATAATTTGTATCATGAGTATAAGAGATTATATACATTTGAACACGAGAAATTTGAAGATTTAACTTCTAATGAAATTTCTCATGGCATGGATATTGATGAATGTGATAAAAGTTTAGACTTTCTTGACTCTCAATTCGCAAAGCGCATAGAATCACAAAAGAAAATAGAGAATGCATCGGAGGTAGCCAAATACTTGAATGATGAGCTGGTTGAAAAGAGAAATGAATTTGATCTATTGGCTTGGTGGAAAGGAAATATAACTAAATTTCCTGTTCTCTCAAAGTTGGCCAAGGATGTTCTAGCCATTCCAGTGTCTACTCTATCGAGTGAACAAGCTTTTAGCACTAGTGATCGTGCAATTGATTCATTTAGGAGTTCTTTAACTCCTAAAACTGTAGAAGCTCTTATCTGTGCACAAAACTGGTTGCGTTCTACTCCTATTGATTTACGTGAATCGCTGGGTAATATTGAAAGTTTTGAAGAGATTGAAGAAGGTAATAAGATTTTCTTTATTAATGTGAAAGATTACAATATTCATTAAGTTAATTTTATTTATTTTACTCTTTGCAAATTGTTTGAATCCAGCACCAACCATTATTGCTAATTTTGATGACTAATTGAGGTTCATGACTTACTTGTAAGAGAACCAAATTAATTACGTAGTTTTATCATATGGTTTTTTTTATTTATAAAAAAGTGACAATTTACTTTTCTCTTTCTTTACAGATAGAAGGTGAGTTGATGTTTATGATGGTATCGTTGCTGCAGATCAATTATAAGTTTTGTTATTTTATGTAATTTACAAAGTTGACTGTTAACAATCTTCTTATCATTATATTATAGGTGCTTGGTTGCAGGTGTCAATGACAGTGTGTCAATGTAATAGTGTCATTGTGCTTTACTTTTTGTTACGTAGACTATTACGTGCAGAATTTTAGCATGTCTTGGTTAAGCTGAAGCAACTGTAACTGGAAAATGGTGGGTGTTGACATCCATATATCCCTTCTTTCTGCAGTATTATCCAATTTGTATGAACTACATTTTAGCATTCTAAACAAATATATCTGATAGCCTTTAGTTGTTATTTGTCTCTGTCAGCTTAATATCTTTTTGAACTGCCTGAAGTTTTTGCTTCATTATCCTTCTATTCCCTGCGAAATATATGCCATTTTAAAAATATACCGAAAATTAACCTGAGTAATCTATATTTGTCAGTGACTCTTATATGGCATTTTAAAAATATACCGAAAATTAACCGAACCGTACCGAAACCGAAATGATTGGCACGGTTTTGAAAAGTCCAATTTTGGTTATAAACAATAGAATAACTGGAAAACTACTATGGCATATATTTTATAAAATAACGGACCGAACCGAACCATTGACACCCCTTCCAAGTCCCAACTAGTTTGTGATTGCATGCACTTAACTAATTTATTTAGTGCACATTCTAAGAAAAAAATGATGAATTTAATATAAAAGAAAGGTGCATTACTTGTCACAAATTTGCTTGGGAGTAGAATTTTCTTCCAAAGCTTTAGTCTCTGTAGCTGTTCCATATTCATCAGTACCACACATGTATATTGCATTGTAATCCCGAAGCCTACAGTATCTCGCGAACACGTCCGCACTCAACACACCTACAACAAACAAACAAAAAACATAATTTGAATATAAAACGAGACATCAAAAGCAGAACAAAGAGAGGGAAATAAGGATTGAACTGCTGAGATTAATTACTTCCGATGATGTTTCCGAGGTGAGGAACGTTGTTGACGTATGGCAAAGCGCTTGTGATGAGGATATTCCGTTTGCCCGGTATCGGAAGTTTGGGAGTTGTCGGCGGCAGATAGTCGCCGTTGCCGGCGGTGGAAGAATCGCCCATTTCCGGCTAGGGTTTCAGATTGACTAGGCTTTTTGCTTGGTTGGATTGCTTCTCTTTAGTTTTTGGGCCTTTGTTCTTAATCTGGTTTGGTTTACTTTTTTATTTCCTTCTTTTAACATCTCCTTTACTCTATTCTTGGAAAGGAAATCAAGAGAAAATTTATTTTCTCTTATCTCCACTGTAACTCAAAAAGCTTTAATCAATTTTAAACAGTTTAATTAATTACAGTTTATTGTTTTTGTTATAAATAGAATTATATTTAAGGTGAATGTCTATATTTTAGAAAGATCATTGAGTTTGTTACTTGGCGGCTAAGCCACTTTTTCACTCTAAATAGACTATTCCATTACAATTCATCCCAAATCAATAAGAATTCTCTCTATACTTTTCTCTATCAACACAAGACTCTAAACAACCGAGTAGAGGCATCTGCTTTGGTCGCCAGGCTTTGGGATACTTGCATGATGCTCAACTTGTACATAATATTGAGCATAATGATTGTCAATTGTCCCATGAACTTCCTTCATGAATAAATTCTAGATTTAAGGTAAGTATTTTACCTTATTTTTCTCTTTTAAATTCTTGAAGTTATATGATTTGATTTTAAATACAAGCAAAGACAATAAATTTTGATTATAACTCTAACAGAGTTCGTAAGAAATTATAACCACCTGAAGTGGTAAAATTTCTATGTCTTGCCATGATAAAAGTCATGAATGATCGTGAGCACAAGAAGTGAAAACTCGTCCCATTGAATTGCTTCATTCCCGTTACCTTAAGTGAATGTGATAGTTGTAATAAGTTTGAAAGATGATAAAATTATTATCGTGAATGTATCAATGGATGTGGACGTGGCAATAGACATAATTATAATCGTCATCATTGTGGTACTAAGAATAATAAGGACTCTCAAAATAATCCTTCACTATGTGAAAATATTTGTCATCAATTTGATATTAGATTTTATAAAGCACATAGAGATGATTATGGTCTATTCATTGTCTGAATGTGAGAGCATGTGATTTATGAATACATATTTATTCTTGAAAGAATATAAACGTACTAGTGGTAGTGAATATACCATACTCACCTCTAGAAGGAGGTTTGAGAGGAAATAAGAAAATACTGTCATTATAATAGACATGAATGATCATTGATCACGTACTTATTGTATGCCAAAATATTATGTCAATGTGATTATTGCGGGGCAAAAGTAATAGAAGCAACATATCTTGCCTATAAAGATTTTGACCATGACCATAATGGTATAACTTTCTCCTTCAAAGAGATATTTACCAAATGGATGTTGATGAATATGTGGTAGTATAAAATTAATTGAAACCTCTGGAAGATCAAACTATACTATTTTGGAGAAATATAAATGATTATCAATAAGGTATTGCGTCGTAGTAAGTATCAAAGAAACTTATTGAGTTTCTAAAGTATTCGCGAAAGCGGTTGGTTATGTTGAGATTATAAATAAAGAAAAGATTTAATATCTTCTACTATAACCTGTGGCGGGATAATATGTATGTGAAAAGTTACGTGCTTTATTCTCTAGTTTGCACTACACAAATAAAAGTAGGCAACAATAAAGTAGAAATTTATTAATATAAAAACCTATATCATCATAAAGTTGGAGTTTATTGATAACTGCACACGTCATGTGTAAACCTGAAGCTTATCAATATTAATAATTTATCCAATTAGCATAACTAGTTTAGCTGTATCAATTTAAGTATGATGTGTAAAAATAAAAAAATTCACATGCGTAAATATTAAAGAACTAGAAAGTTCTTTACGAATTCTTTTATGTTGCTTGTTCTCATTAATTAATAGACCAATTAAAATTGGGATTGAATCCCATGAATGTTGGATATATCGAAGGTGACTTGTAACAACCCGACCGGTCGTTTTGAGCATTTACACTTTGCTTGGGAGTTTACGGGCATGAGTAGCTTCGTATGATGTATTGTGACTTATGTAAATTGTCGGTTTGGCTTTCAAGTTATTCAGAATCGATTTGGAAGAATGAATTTCATGGTTAAGCTTTAAGTTGGAAGAGTTGACCAAATCTGACTTTTTAGTATTTGACCTCAGATTGGAGTTTTGATGGTTCTGATAGGTCCGGATAGTGATTTGGACTCGGGCGTATGCACGGATTCACATTTGCATGTTTCCAGAAGGTTTCGGCGAAAATTGGCGAAAAGTGAAAATTTGAAGGTTATGAATGTTAATAAGTTTGACCGAGAGTTGAGTTCGATGTTATCGAGTTCAGATTATTATTCCGGGGGTTGGAATAGGTTCGATATGTTATTTGAAACTTGTGTGCAAAATTTGAGTTCATTCCAAGTTGATTTGATATGTTTTGGCGTGAGTTTTGGAAATTAAAAGTTCACCAAGTTCAAATTGAGGCGTGATTCATGGTTTTGATGTTGTTATGTGTTATTTGAGGCTTTAAATAGGTTCGTGTTATGTTTTGGGACTTGTTGGTATGTTCGGACGGGGTTTCGAGGAGCTCGTGTGAGTTTCGGGGTGGTTTCTAACCACTTCCAGCCCATTTTTAGTTGTTAGTTTTTGGCTACAGGGGTGTACATTGCGATCGCGTGGATTTTGTCGTGTTAGCGAAGATAAAAATAGGAAAAATGGAGCTGTGAATCGCGATCGCAAAAGTTTTCTTGCGGTCGCATAGAAGAAAGTCTTTGTTGCACTGACCCGACTTTGGAAGCTTATATATTACAACCTATAACGAATTTGGAGATGATCCAAAATATGAAAGTTGTAACCCCTTGTGTTTAGTTTTCAAAAAATCAAACCTTTTGTAATTTGGAGTTTTCTACAAAACGTTATGGTCAATATATTATAGGTTGTCTGAGAAGAGTTGGGAAGGGTTATATGGAAGTTTGTTCTTTGCGATCGCGGGGAGATGCCCGTGATCGCATAGGGTAAAAATTGTCATGCAAAATTTTGTAATCTCGATTGCGAGGTTTGTGACCGCGATCGTGAAGGTTACCCCTGGAACATTGTATGAAATACTCTATTTCGAAGATTTCAGACATTTTTGCATATCTGGAGTTGTGAAGCTCGGATTGAGACGATTTTTTAAGCGATTTTCCCCATATGGATTGGGGTAAGTGTTCTCTATTCATTTTTGGTTATATTTCATGAATCTATCTTCATTTTTGGAATTTTGTTGATGATTTCAAAAAAAAAAGGGGGGTTTTGACTAAAGTTTCATAGAGCGAATTCTTAGGTTTTGAACATCGATTCAAAGTCAGATTTGAGTGAAACTAGTACGGTTGGATCCGTAATTAAATGGTTGTCGAATTTTGTGAGTTTTGTTTAGTTATGAGGTGCGGGCCCGGGATGGACTTTTGGGCTTTGATTAAAGATTCGACCTTTATCGATTGAGTTTGTTTCCTTTGGCATTATTTGATGTATTTGAGTTGCTTTTGGCCAGTTTCGAGCCGTTCAAAGGTTGGTACGCGCATGATGGCATTTTGGAGCATCGTTTGGCTTGCTCGGTATTGGATTTGGCTTGTTCGAGGTAAGTAATACTTCTAAACTTGGTGCTGAGGGTATGCAACCCCGAATTACGTGTTATGTGTTTGGTGTTGAGGTGACACACATGTTAGGTGTGCACCATGTGAATTGTGACTTCGCTATTTTCTGTGGCATCGTGTAGTTACCTGACCTTATCTGTAACCATGAAATTTCTAAGTACTTGAGCTATTGAGTTGTGATCCATGTTATAAACCATGTCTAGGCTACATGCTTATTCTGTTGAGACCCACATCGGTCATTTTCGTTGTTGAGTTATCTCTTTACATTGCCTTTACATACCCAGTCATACACATTCATATGCATATCATATCTCAGTTACCATTTATTGATACATCACATCATTATTTTTGGGCTGATTATTCATGACATTGAGAGACCGAGAGACTGTAGAGATTGATGACTAAGTGAGGCCGAGTGCCTAATGGTGAGGATGTTTATGGGATCGGCCTGCACGTCGCAACATGTTTTACTAATTTATGATGGGAGCGGGCTGCACGCCACAACATGTTTTACTGATTTATGTCATGATTGGCTTGTTATAGCGCTTGGGCTGAAGGAGCCCCTCCGGAGTCTGTACCCACCGCCAGTAAGCGCAAGTACCTACTGAGTGCGAGTGCTGAGTGACTATGAGGATTGAGTGACTGTGAGGACTGAGGGATTGGGAGGACTGAGTGCATTGATGCAACGAGAGTATGCATATGGTTTTACCACTACATGGTATTTCAGTTGGCATGCATATATTGACATGCAGACATAGAGATGTATTTTCCTCATGCCTTTGTAAATGAAACATTTACTTGTTGAAAGCCTTTGGAAAAAATCAGTGTTTTCAAACTTACTCACATTTTTGGCGTTTTCGGTAAAAGATTTGGTTTTCACTGATATACTTGAAAATCAGGACTATTTTTTTCTAGAATTGTGAACGAAGAGAGCATTTTATTTTCCGAGTTTACTTTTATTATTTTCATTATGTTGTTATGAACTGTTGTTGGCTATCAGTGTTGGACCCCGGCCTTTGTCCCAACTCGTCACTACTTTTAACCTAAGGCTAGGTTTATTACTTATTGAGTACATGGGGTCGGTTGTATTCGTACTACACTTGCGTGCAAATGTTGGTTGTTGATGTTTTTGTGTTCGATGGGAGCTGGATTTGAAGATGTACCTGTGTTCCGGTGGTAGCTGCCTCTTGTTCATGGTAGCCTTAGATTATTAGAAATTTGTTTATGTACATTCCGAACATATGATGTATTATTTCATACCAGCTTTGTAAACTCCTAATCTTAGAAGCTCATGATTTGTACTACTAGTCCTTGGGAATTCTTGTATAACAATTCACTTGTATTATTATTATTTCTTTTCTTAATAAATCTCATTAAATTGGATAGTTGCTAATTGGCTTACCTGGCGGGTTGGGTTAGGTGCCATCAAGACTAGGTGGATTTTGGGTCGTTACATGAATATGGGCTCATTCACCTGCCATGTATACCGCATAAGATGCATCTATCATATGGTTACATGTGCGATTATTATTAACCCGCAACATGGTGTTTTGCCAGATAACTTACTCAATAATTTAGTTTAGAGCATATTCCAGATTTTTTTACTCAAGATAGTTTATCTTGATATGTTGATTTACATCACAGTTGGTTTAGCAAAATGATTTATTGAAAGCCTCCACTTAATAGATAAACTATTGCTTATGAGAAAAAAAGTTATCTACATCAGTTTGGTATATGTTATATACGAAAGTATTTTACATTCTCCCATTACAAGTGATTCATGGTTAGGAACCAAATAATTTATCTTATTATTATAATATTATTATTGATGTGCGGTGTATATTTTAATTAACACCATTACGCACAAAGATGGATTTTCAAAGTTGAGGGAGCAAGTTAGTTTTTCTAACATGAGGGGGAGACAGGATAAACAATTGAGAAAAAGTTACGTGGAATGAATTATCATTTGTACATCTAGATCCTTGAATAAAATAATATGAACTTGAAGTTCATAAAAAGATAATTCATCTGCAGTATATTGCAAAGCATGTCAGACACATTTGCTGACCCAAAGAAAGCAACTATTCTCACTACAAATGTTCCTATTAGAATAAGCCCCAGAAGGACAAAGTCTATGGTACGCTTAAAGCGTATAGACAGATCAGTTTCAAATAAAATTCCTGATAAAGAATATGGGAAAATGATCAAAATTATCATAATACGGAGGCAAGTGATCTAGAAGATCACATGACACAATACTTCATAAAATCTCAGGAGAGGTTCAAGTACCTAAAAATATGAATGAAGAGATCTCTATGCCATGTCTTTATGAAAAAAATGTGGTTGGAACCGTTACAGAATGTTCGTCGATAATATATATATATATATATATATATATATATATATATATATATATATATATATATATATATATATATATATATATATATATATATATATATATATATATGAGTGTAACGACCCGGTCGGTCGTTCCGTAGAATTTGCATTATTATTGATGTTATTGCTTTGTCATAGGTTGGTTATGGTGTTTATGATGTATAGAGTCGGTTGGCTCGGATTCAGAATGGCTGTAGTGAGAATTGAGACACTTAGTCTCTAAAAATAACTTTGTAGTTGGAAAAGTCAACCGAGAGTTGACTTGTTGGTAAACGACCTCGGAATGCAGATTTTATGGCTCAGATAGCTTCATTAGGTGATTTGGAACTTAGGAGTGTGTTCAGAATATTTTTGTGATGCCCTGTGTAGAATTAGGCTTGAATTGGCGAAAGTTAGTTTTTGATGATTTCCGGTCGGCAGTGGAAAATAGGCTATCGGGGTCAGAATGGAATTCCGACAGTTGGAACAGGTTCGTAATGTCATTTTGGATATGTATGCAAAATTACAGGTCAATCGGAGTTGTTTTGGATAGTTTCGGCATCGTTGGTGGATTTTTGAAATATCAAAGTTCTTAGGCTTGAATCTGATGTTATTTTGGTGTTTTGATGTTATTTTTAGTGTTTTGAGAGTGCAACTAAGTTTGAATGATCATTTATGATGTGTTGGCAAATTTGGTTGGGGTCCCGAGGGGCTCGGGATTGATTTCGGGTGGTTAACGGGCATTTTAGCCTTAGGAAAAACTGTTGTTTTCTGGTGTCAGTGCAACAACACTTTGTTCATCGCGACCGCGTGGATTGATCCGCGATCGCGTGGAGTAATCTGGAGCCCGGTCATTTTTGTGAATCGTGATCGCGTGATAAGGTGTGCGATCGCGAAGGTATGTAGCGTTTGTCAGTGCGATCGCGTGAGCATTAGTGCGATCGCGTAGGGTTAGTCAGACGCGTGGGGAGCGGGGTCAACAGTTCTTCGCGATCGCGTGAGTATGGTTGCGATCGCGTGGGTTGAGGTTCTATTGAATCGCGATCGCGTGGCTTGTGTTGCGATCGCGTAGAGTCTTCTGAGGGCCTGGGGGATTTGTTCTTCGCGATCGCGTGAGTACTTCTGCGATCGCAGTGCAGAAATAAATGGGCAGTATTTAAATAAACCCTCCGCGACCATTAACCCCTTTTTCACCATTGTTGAACGGGAAAAGAGCTTGGAGGCGATTTTGAAGAGAGAAAATCATTGTTCTTCATTGAGATAAAGATTTTGGACCCTAAAACTCGATTATAGGTGATTAAAGAACAAAATATCGGTGTTTAATTCATGAAAATCAGTAGAAAAGGGTGGAGTTAGGGCTTGAGACTATGAGACCTTTAGGGATCGATTTGAGGGGTCAAACGAACTCCAATTTTAGCGTTCTTTATATGTACGAACTCGTGAGATGATGAAGAAAATTTTGGTATAAAATTTGTCGAGTTCCGAGATGCGGGCTCGGGGGGTCGGGATTTTGCTAATTTCGGGTTTTATGCTAAACAAATTGGTACTTTTCAATTGGAATTCATTCCTTTAGCATAATTTGATGATAAAAATCTGAACTTAGTAGATTTGGAGCACTCGAAAGTTGATACCAGAGGCAAGCGGGTTGCAGAGTAGCTTTTCGGGCTAGTTTGAGGTAAGTAATGTCTTTAAATCCTGTCATGAGGGTATGAAACCCCGGACTTTACATCCTTTCATGGATTTGGTGTGACGCACACACTAGATGACGAGTGTGGGGCGTGCACGAACTGGTAATTTTGAAAAATATACCCCTTTTAGGCAACTAATGAGTTGCGAAACTACTTTTAAAGCTTATTCTCTATAGTACTACTATGATTTGATATGATTGGGCTGTAAGCCATGCTTGGGGACTAGTGCCGATCTGTTTTGCTGTTTTACTGTTTTCCTCACTATGAAACTATGATTTTACACTCAGTCTTTCTTGTGAAATTGTTGACACTCTTATTTGATAATATTACCATTTCTTGAAAATGAAATACTACTTTTGGGTCGAGAACCCCGTTTTATTCATGACCCGAGTGGCATGCTGAGAGTGTTTGACTGAGTGAGGTCGAGGGCCAATGTT
The DNA here is from genome assembly GCA_005239495.1 of Nicotiana undulata. Classification (NCBI taxonomy): domain Eukaryota; kingdom Viridiplantae; phylum Streptophyta; class Magnoliopsida; order Solanales; family Solanaceae; genus Nicotiana; species Nicotiana undulata. The sequence continues at coordinate 42,450 of ML287822.1, forward strand.
GTGAGGATGTTATGATATGAGAGAGGCCGAGTGCCTAGTGATTTATGCCATGATGTGGCTTGTTTATAGCGCGTGGGCTGTAGGAGCCCCTCCGGAGTCTGTACACACCCCTAGTCAGCGCAGGTACCTACTGAGTGTGAGTGCCGAGCGATGAGTGATTGGGAGGCATGAGTGACAGTGAGGTTTCTCGCGGGGCTGATACTAAGTGATGGTGAGGTGCTGAGGGAAATTGTTATGAGTGATGATTATGGCCTGAGCTGCAGTTTTATGATGATATTTACTGAGTTTTTGACTATGATTCACTTCATTTTTCAAACTGATTTTACCGAGAGTTTTACTGAGGAATATTGGAAAATATACTTGTTTCAAAGGATTTCATGGAAACGGGTTTTCGAACTTATGTATACTGTATTGAGACTTGATGTTTTACTGTTTTGTGGATTGGTGTTTTGTGATGTGTGTTTCATATACTTCAGATTGTGATTTATTTTCATTACTACTGAGTTGGCGTGCTCATCATTACTCCCTGCACCCCTGTGTGAAGATCCAGGTACTGGTTTGGAGTAGTAGTCGTCCGAGCTCGTTGTCATCAGTGTTTGGGATTTCGAGGTAGCTGTCCAGCGTTCGCAGCTTCTCCACTTCCCTTCTTCATATAGTACTTAGTATTTGATTCATAGATATTATTATGACATTAACAGAGTTAGTTCATTTCTTAGATGCTCGTTATTGGTTGACTCCAGTCTTGGGGGATTAGTTAGACAGAGCAATTATGTTATAATTGCTTAAGGATTTAGAGAAAAATGTTAATTTCATTTTGCTTATTATTATTGATTTTTGAAATATTATAACGGATCAAATGTGTAGTAATGTGATGGTTGGCTAGCCTAGTTCCACGATAGGCGCCATCACGACCTGTTAGGATTTGGGGTCGTGACAAGTTGGTATCAAAGCTCTAGGTTACATAGGACTCAACGGTCCTGAGCAGGTTTAGTAGAGTATTGCGGATCGGTACGGAGACGTCTGTACTTATCTTCGAGAGGCTGCAAAACCCTTAGGAAACATTCCACATTCTTGAATTCTTATCGTGCAAATCCATTTATTCAGCCAAAAGTGTAACTCTTTGAATTCCTTTCATGTATTCGAATGCGCACGCGAGCGCTTGGTATCAGTTGTGCGTCGGCGGCTTGTGACTTCCATGGGTGAGATGTGATTTTTAACATGTTAATAATGGTCCAGTCGGAAGGACTTGAGGACGGATTTTGTCTGTGGCTTGAGTGTTGAGATTTCATTTGGGTGAGCACATGTGTTGGGGGACTTATATGTCTGTTTGTGTCCTTATTGATGGAACTTTGTGACTAGATGACTACATAATGAGTGTGATTGGATAGTTATATGTATTCAGGTGGTTTGATTGTGTCCAAAATGAATTGGCGGGAGATGTGGCAAGAACCATTGGTTATTTGACTTCTGTATTGAGTTAGAATATGGCTTCGAGTTATGAGTATTGAAGGACCTCTCGTGTAGTTTAGTTGTGGAGTGAAGTGGGTTTTCCTGTTATGTTTTGAGTTCCTGTGATGTCTTTTGAGCTGACCAATGCCCCATCAGTGTCTATGTATTTGATTGCCGATGTATTCAGCCATGTTATAACTTCTTTGTTATTGTATTTATTGATGGCATCCTGCCGTACTCTCGTAGCCAGGGATAACATACTCGGCATTTGATGATGGTATTACAAGGATATATAGAGGAGAAGCTTTGTGCGAAGTTCTCCAAGTGTGAATTGTTGGCTCAGTTCAGTAGCATTCTTGGGACACGTGGTGTCTAGTGAAGGTATTTATGTGGTCAGACGAGTGTGAGTAGAGCTTCCAGAAGCTCAAGAATTCCTTGACCACAACCCCAGTGTTAGTATTGCCATCAGCTTCAGGTTCTTATACCGCTAAATGGGATGTCTTGGGGGCAGGCAGTGGTTGTGTTCTAATGTAGGAAGGTATAATAATTGCGTGATGGCTATGATTTTCGGAAGTGTATAGGGAGATAACATTTTGAGATTAAGCAGGTAGGGGTATCTCCTGCGGGTTGTCTTGAGGTGTGTGACCCTTATGTTTATCTGTAGCAAGTTCTTTTCTACCAGTAGATGATGTATGTTGTAAATTGAGTTTAGCTCGCTTGTGGGAGTTGGCATGATCATTACAATGGTGAATGCAAGATTTGCATACGAGTTGAGGGTTAGATGGTCTGGGTCATATGAGCGTATGAAGGATTTAGTTTAATCCCACCACAGTATGGTGGCAGTGATAATGTGTGGGCATCGTGAGTTATTGTTTGTCTTGATCTTTGGCTTTTAGCCAAATGGGGGAGTCCGCTAATGATAATTTGATTACACGATTATGTGTTGTACTGGTTTCGGTGCGAGGTATATTGGTGAATCAATTATGACCTGCAGAGATGGAGTATGGGAATGACTCGAGTAATGGAAATTTCTTCGATACAAGTTGTAATGTAAATTACGGGTAATGGAATTTGTTGAATGATTGAGTTGTGCTTGAACGTGTAGTGTGTGTAGTGTATGAGTTTGCTTGTTGCTTTAATGTGTGGATTACTTATCCTAGTACGGGGTTTGCAAGCGGGGTCAGTTCGTTCTGTTTACTTGGTCAGGGTAATTGAGATTTGCGTAGAGTGGAAGACTCTCGATAATGGTTACGATGGGTTCAAGGTTATACGTAACAATTGGGGATCTTCAAGAGGTGTGTTTGGCTAGAAACTGAGATTTACGTGGAAGGTGTCAATGCTTGTGGTGTAGTTACATTATCATGGATTCTATACCTCAGTATCAGGAAGGGAAGGTAATGACTTAAATTCGCAGGAAGTCTCTTCAGGGTAAGTATTTATAATATGGTTCTTTGGGGATATTTGAGAGAGTATTCAGCGGCTTATTGGCCTTAGACAGTATATTTTATGCTCGGGTTTCGTACGGTGAGTCAGGATTGAGAATTGCGGTATTATGGCAAGAAGAAGTATCAATTCGAAGGTAAGTCAGAAGGAACTTGAATAAATAGGACAACTTGGTAGTAGGTCGGATCGTCATGATAAACGATAAGGGATATGATTAGTTCAGTGGGTGTTAATGAAGTAATGAGTTGTTACAGGTGTTTCTTAGCAATTCTCTTGGGATTTGGTGGCATGCGTAGCTTGGTCGAGTTAGAAGGATTCGGTTCTGACGGTTGATGTGTACAAATGTAATGCGGAGAGTTCTTGAGGGTTTCTACCACGGTTAGAGATGTATATTTTACACTGGCGTGAGGGGCATGTGATGTATAGTGATTTTGCTTCTAGATAGGATCAAGTGGGAAGTTCTTATATGTTACACCCCATGTTTTCGTACGTGAGAGTACATCGTAAGTCAATTGATGTAAGCTCAGAAATAAGATTATATTTGATGGAATATAAAGTAAGTTAATCATGTTACATTGGAGGTTACAAATATTTAA
>ML287824.1:0-35910 GCA_005239495.1 Nicotiana undulata
AATTTGGCAAGGAAAATCAACAATATGAACCATAAATCACAACATCCCGGCAAGGGAGTCAACTATACAAACAATATCATTAACAACATAAACAGTAATAGAAACCATAACATCCTGGAAAGGGAGTCAACAAGGAAAAGAACATCATCAACAACAGGAATAATAAGAGAAATCACACGATCCCGGCAAGGGAAACAACTATAAGCAATCTCACCTAAACAATTAACTTCACGGAATAAAACTCAGCTTAAACAAAGGTCCAGTAAAAGGTAACATCAAGGAAATATCCACAACATAAATTTATCAACTGACCCAAGTAGCACATAAAGGAAAACTCATAGGAATTACAATGTAAGACTCACGGGCATGCTTGACACCAACGAACGGATGTTCTAACTACAGCTAAAAAACTATACAGTTAGATAACACTAACATAGTCAACTTGGTTGTTTTAGGAAGCAAATATAGCATGGAGCTAAGAGCGGTAAAAGATTCAGTTAAGTCAATTAATATCAAATAGCCAACAAAGGAAAGCAAAAGCAAGTAATTCGAATCTAAGCAGGAAATGATGAAATTAACAACCAAGGATTCAAATGTATCAATTACAACACATAAACAGGTAACATAAGAACCCTCGAATCCTAAAAGGGCAGTCTATTAGAAAATAAGTCCGAGTATACACTCGTCACCTCGCATACACGGACTACAAACAACAAAGAAGACTCAATCCTAAGGGGTAGTTCCCCTACACAAGGTTAGGCAAGATACTTACCTCAAAGAAGACAACCCGGTACTCTAAAGTGAACTTCTCGGGCGAAAAGACCTCCGGACGGCTCAAAATCAACTAAAACAAATTTAAAATACACATAACACGTATAAGGAATGATTCCGAATAACAAAGTTTCAAACTTTACAAAATTATGAAAATCGACCCAAAAGTCGACCCCCGGGCCCGCACCTTGGAATCCGACAGATTTTACAAAATCCAATTATCCATTCTGATACAAGTTCACCCATACTAAATTTATCAAATTCCGATGTTATTCCGATCCCCACTACCTGCTGAAACGAGGCATCCCACTCTAACTCTCGAGTCCCACTGAACCGAATATCATGCCTGAATCTCCCAATGACTCTACGAACTCATCTCCTAACTGAAGCAACCAAGCGAGGTGTATNTGGTCCTTCAAAACATGATTTTTCATTTAGAAATTTTCTTTCAATTCCCACAATTTCTTCAATACAAAACACAAATTAAATGATAAAAACAAGAACCAATTCATAAAATATATTTAATTCTAGTGGAAGAACACTTACACATTCGATTTGTGTGAAAAGCCCTCCAAGAATCGCCAAGAACCGAGCTCTAGAAGTCAAAATATATTTAAAATGGCTTAACCTCATTTTTGGATTATATTCTGTCTGCCCAGTTATTTGACCATTGCGATCGCGAACCAAAAGATACGATTGCATAGAAGAAAAATGTTGCTGGCCAACATGGTACTATGCGATCACGAATGAGTTAATTTGATCGCATATAAGAGAATTTTGGTCACTGTCCACTGGTGCATTGCGATCGGGACAAGGGGAATGCGGACGCGGAGAAGAAGAACAGGGGAACTATGCGAACGCAGAAGCTGCTACGCGAATGCAATGAAGGAAAATCCCATTTGCCTCAGCCCTATTTCTCTATTGTGCGAACGCATGGGTGAAACTGCGATCGCGAAGGAGGGGAAAATGAACTTCTGCGATCGCAGACGTATATGTGCGAACGCACTTAAGGAAAGACTGGGTAGGTCGAAGTAACACTATGCGATCGCGATCACTTCTATGCGATCGCATAGAAGGAAACCATAAGGCAAGTTCAGCAGTGGAAACATGAGTAACACCCCCGAAACCCCCGGGACCCTGTCTAATCACATAAACAAGTCATATAACCTAACATGGACTCGCTCGAGGCTTCAAATTACATAAAATAACACCAAAACGACATAGTAAACCAAAAAATCAAACTTATGAATTTTTTTGAAACATCAAATATCAAGACTCGCGTCGAAACCTATCAATTCAACCCGGAATGACGTGAAATTTTACAGACAAGTCACAATTAGCACTACGAACCTACAAACACTACCGGAATTCCATTTGAAGCCCGATATCAAAATTTCACCTATCGGCCGGAATCGCCGAAATTCTAACTTTCGCCAAAATACCTCAAATCACTCTACGGACCTCCGAAACCAATTCCGGACACGCGCCTAAGTCCATAATCATCATACAAAGCTGTTGACATTAACCAAAACTCTTTCCAAGGCCGTGTACGCAAAATCAAACCTCTTGTCAACTTTCATCACTTAAGCTTCCAAAACTAAAAAAATTCTCCCAATTCGACTCCAGATTATCCAGTAACCGAATCTAACCACGCACGCAAGTAGATACACACAATGTGGAGCTGTTTATGACCTTACACCACTGAACGAAGCTTAAATTCCAGAAATGACCGGTCGGGTCGTTACTTGTCCACTCTTATTACTCATTGTTGCAGCGTGCAACCTGCTCCTACCAGACATATCATATCAGTTTATTTATAAATTTTTACAATTCAGGCCAAGCCTTTCACAATACTTTTGTCTCAATAATTATAAACAAGAAAACTATATTTTTCTCATAAACTTCATCAATATTATCTCAACCATGAAACCAACAGAAATATAAATATATATCTCGTAAAACAATGTCAAACTGCTCAACCTTTATTTACCACAAGGAAACCAAGAAAATAACCAATACTCCTCCAAATTAATTACAATAAGACTTAACAACAAAACAACAAAGCCAAGTAATCATAGAAACAAATAATGGGCATAAAACAATTAAGACATGAATCAATTAAATTGGAAACGGGGAAAGGATCATGTTTAACAGACAATTTGGTGGTGCATGGATACTCATTACCTCACCTATATACCGCACACATGAAAATTCACATAACAAATAAGTGGGGACTCCTATTCCCTCAAGTCAAGGTTAAACCAAGCACTTACCTCAAATTCGCAGGCCACTCACTGCTCAATCATAGCTTTTCCTTTTGAATCTTGCTCTAATTTGCTCGAATCTAATCATAATTTACTTAATATCATTAATTTAGGCTAAAGGAATTGACTTTATTGAGAATTATAATTTTTCCTAAGTTTTCTCAAAAAAAGTAAAAACCCGACCCTGGGCCTGCTTGGTCTAAACTCGGGGTTCGGACCAAATTATGTTTACCCATTCACCCATGAACGCAAATATACAATTAGTTTCGAAATATGACCTCAATTCGACGTAAAGATTCGATTTTTACAAAATTCCCTAATTCTACCCAGACCCTCAATTTTTACCATGAAAATTCTTAGTTTTTTATTTAAAAGTGATGAAAAACAATGAGTAATTGAAAGAGTAAAATTTAGAATTGATTACCTATGACTTGGGGATGATATTTGGTGAAGAAATTCGTTCTTAGGGATGTGGGGTTCGAAAATTTGAAGAAGAAGAAGTCTGCCCGTTATATATATATATATATGTCAACTATTCTGCCTCGATTCTCGTGCCAAACGATTCCGAAACTCGATTTTTATGTCTCCAATGGATTCCTTGTGAACTTCTAGTTAATTTAGGCTTTTTAATCTCAAAATTGACCTCATAATGAAGGAGATATGTAAGTTTTAATATTTATAAATAGTGCAGATTTATAATACGTTGTCAGTGGTAATTTCGTAATTAACCTGAAAAATCTGATAACCTTAGTAAAGTGACCATAAAATCCACATACGATGTCCAAATTCGATGATTCTTTTTGCTACGGGTGCGTAATTACGATACAGATCTAATACTTCATTCAAAACAAGACATTGAAGCTCATTTGTTCAATATGATATCATTTATGTTTGAAGAAACGACGTTGAAGCATAAGAAAGAACGAGCGCAACACAACCCAAACCTATTTGATACTCACCCAAGCCCTCGGGGCTCTAAACAAAACATGAATACAAGTCTAAAAGCATTATACGGGCTTGTTCGTGCGATCAAATAATGAAAATAACATGTAAAACTATGAATTAAACCTCAAAACTCATTATTTTTCTCAAGAACACTTAAAGTTCACTATTTATCATTCGGCCGTCCGAATCACGTCAAATAAATTTCGATTCCTACCAAATTTCGCAGACAAGGATTAAATATCATAACAAACTTGTATCAAGCTCCGGAACAAAAATACGAGTCTGATACCAACGGTTTCAAACGTTAATTCATTTCTTTATTTCATTAATAATTCAGCAAAACAATTGCTTTCAAAAATTGATTTATAAGTCTTGGGACCTCGGAATTCAATTCCGGGCATACGGCCAAGTCCCTTATTTTACTGCGGACCTCCCGGGATCATCGAAACACATATCCGAGTCTGTTTACTCAAAATGTTGAATCAAGTCAACTAAAACCAAATTGTTTATTCTAAAAATTATTATTTGTTATATTTTCACATAAAAGCTTTCTGGTTTCATGCCCCGGACTGCGCACGCAAATTGAGGTAGTTAAAATTAATCTTTTTATGGCTAATAAGCCTAGAACGGAGTCTAAATTCATAAAATGACCCCTTGGGTCATCACAATCTCCACCTCTAAAACAAACGTTCGTCCTCGAACGAACATAGATGATTACCTGAATTTGCAAACAAGTGTGATATTTACTCTGCATGTACGACTCGGACTCCCAAGTAGCTTCCTCAACGAGCTTGCCTCTCCATTGCACTCGAACTGAAGGATAACTCTTAGACCTCAACTAACAAACCTGCCGGTCTAAAATGGCTACCGATTCCTCCTCATAAGTCAAGTCTTTGTCCAATTGGACAGAGCCGAAATCTAACACGTGGGACGGGTCACCATGATATTTCCCGAGCATAAACACGTGGAATACCAGATGAACTGAGGATAACCCTGGAGGCAACGCAAGTCTATAAGCTACCTCCCATACCTTATCAAGAATCTCAAACGACCTGATATACTTAGGGATCAACTTTCCCTTCTTCCAAAACCTCATAACATCCTTCATGGGTGATACCCGAAGCCATACTCTCTCTCCAACAATGAAGGCCACATCACGAACCTTACGATCAACATGACGTTTTTGCCTAGACTTAGCTGCACGAAGTCTTTCCTGAATGTTCTTGACCTTATCTAAGGCCTCGCGAACTAAAGTTCTACCCAATAACCGACCTTCTATCGGCTCAAACCATCCAACTAGAGATCTACACCGCCTACCATATAATGCCTCATAAGGAGCCATCTGAATGATCGACTGACAACTATTATTATAGGCAAACTCCGCTAACAGCAAGAACTGATCCTAAGAACCTCCAAAGTCAATAACACAAGCACGAAGCATATCTTCTAAAATCTGAATAGTACGCTCGAATTGCCCGTCCGTTTGAGGATGGAATGTTGTGCTCAACTCAACCCGGGTACCCAACTCACGCTGAACTGCCCTCTAAAAGTGCGAGGTAAATTGCGTACCTCGATCAGAAATGATAGACACGGGCACACCGTGAAGGCGAACTATCTCCCGAATATATAACTCAGCCAACCGCTCTGAAGTATAAGTACTTTCCACATGAATGTAATGTGCTAATTTAGTCAGCCTATCCACAATAACCCAAACCGCATCAAATTTCCTCTGAGTCCGTGGGAGCCCAACAACGATGTCCATAGTGATACGCTCCCACTCCTATTCAGGAATCTCTATCTGCTAAAGCAAACCACCAAATCTCTGATGCTCATATTTTACCTGCTGACAATTTAAACAACGAGCCACATACGCAACGATGTCCTTTTTCATCCCTCTCTACCAATAATGCTTCCTCAAATCTTGGTACATTTTAGCTTCTCCTGGGTGAATAGAATACTTAGAACTGTGAGCCTCTTCAAGGATCAACTCACGAAGGCCGTCAACATTAGGCACACATATACGACCTTGCATCCTCAAAACATCATCATCTCCAACTTTAACCTGCTTGGCACCACCGTGTCGAACTGTATCTATAAGGACCATAAAATGCGGGTCATCATCCAGCCGATCTCTAATACGCTCAATTAAAGAAGACCGAGCGGCTGTACAAGCTAGAACGTTGTTGGGCGAAATATCCAACCTCACAAACTGATTAGCCAAAGTTTGAATGTCTGAAGCTAATGGTCTCTGACCAACTGGAATATACGCAAGGCTGCCCATACTCGCCGCCTTCCTACTCAATGCATCGGCCACCACGTTGGCCTTCGCTGGATGATATAATATGGTGACATTATAGTAACTCTAACCATCTCCGCTGCCTCAAATTTATATCTTTCTTCTTGAATAAGTAATGGAGAGTGTGATGGTTAGTAAAAACCTCACACGGCACGCCATAAAGATAGTGCCTCTAAATTTTCAATGCATGAACAATGGCTCCCAACTCTAAGTCATGAACGGGATAATTCTTCTCATGGACTTTCAACTGTCAAGACGCATATGCAATCACCCTGCCATCCTGCATCAATATTGCTCCAAGTCCGGCTCGGGAAGCATCACAAACACCGTGAAAGAACACGAACCTGATGGTAACACCAACACTGGTGCTGAAGTCAAGGTTGTCTTGATCTTTTGAAAGCTCGCCTCACACTCATCTGACCATTTGAATGGGACACCTTCCTGAGTCGATTTAGTCATAAGGGCAGATATAGATGCAAACCCCTCCACAAAACGACGGTAGTAACCCGCCAAACCCAAGAAACTCCTGATTTCCATGGCTGTAGTGGGTCTAGGCCAGTTCTTGACTGCCTTTATTTCCTTAATAGTTGTTCATTGCCAATTACAGAATTATCAAATAGGTTCACGTCAACAGAGAAAATCTCATTTCCAACCCTCACAATACTGATAACGAGATACGATGCTTGAAGACCTCGTATTTATATACCCGAATTAATGTGTTTCCTTTAACGTCACATGAGCGGGCACCTATCGTGTACGTTAAAGCTCAATAATTATAATAATGATTTGGAAAATTATGCACAGATAGATAGTTAATTAATTAATACATTTATTTATTTATTATTTATTCAATTATTATTGTTTTTATTATTATTATACAGAAATTTTCGAATATCCCTAACATGCATGACTCCCTGTTAGTACTATAGTACGCTTTTAATTTCACAGGGGAGAATTTAAAAACAAGAATTTTCATCACAAGGATCTCGTCCTTACATAACTTCAACCGCGGCTCGTAGCCCAATTTAAACATATCAAATCATATTAAAATGTGAGGATCTCGCCCTCAATTCTGAATCACAAGTAATATGCATATCATGCCAATCGAAATATTCCATTTTCTTCTTTTAAATATTTTTCGTTAAACAAAATTACAACACGTAATGATAGGCATAACTATCTCCATAGAATTTCTCAATACTAGTGTTCACACAAGTAGATTTCTGAGTTACGAAGCTCATTCATGAGTGGAGCATATTAGAAGAATTTTATTAGATACGCATAACCGTGTCAAGTTCAGGAAATCATAGCTTTATAATAATTAGAGATTGTTCTTGTAATGACACCATTTAATGTAACGACCTCATCCATACCATAGAAAATATATCAACAGTCTGGGTCTCCACCTCTAGAAATCTGACCTTCACCTTCGACATTTCGACCCTCTTTTCTCTAGCTGGTCATGTAGTTGACTTGTAACTGCAATGAGGCACGTAGCCTGAGTGCACTGATGAAATATGACTCTCCCAAGTCTAGGACAGTTTCTACAACTAGCCGTAATAAAGTATCAACTTGCCCTGAGTCGCATAAAAATTTTACAATCATAGTTGAGTCTTTTAATGAGTCCGTGGACTTTCTCTCTGGCTATATGAATCGAAGTAGGACTATGATAGGCTAACTTTGTCACGACCCGAATTTACCCTCCGAGCGGTCTCGTGACGGCACCTAGTCTCTACGACTAGGTAAGCCTATATTACGGAAAAATAAGACAAATAATAACAAAATAGTAGAGATGAATTAATACTATACAATTTAGCCGCTCGGCATCTACATCTTTTACTTTCCCAAAACCCGGAATGTCACCAAGTCACAAGCTTTATACAACTATAGCTCTATACAATGGAATAAAGCAAATATGTATATGTCTATCTCCTATGCCTATAGTAGAGTAGATGGGTACACGTGAGATTCTGCGGACGCGGCAGAATTACCTCGCGGTCTCCTGACAGCTGCTGTAGTACTTCTAGCCAAAATGCTATGTACTGGTACCTGGATCTGCACATGGGGAAACCATGCACAGGAAAGGGTGTGAGTACTCCACATCCGGTACTCCGTAAGTGCCAAGCCTAACCCTAGTCAAGTAGTGACAAGGTCAGGTTAAGGCTCTATTGAGTTTGAAAATAAGACAATTATAAGTTTGAATAGTGACATATAAATAGCTAAAATAAGCAGAATTTAAAGGAAAACTGAAAGAATTAATAAAGAAGAGCCCTTGGCTCAGTACAACACATATCCCAACAGCAAATATGCAATGCAGTACAGGGGGAAAGCTCCCGGATCTCAGTTCGTTGTCCCAAATTAAATATGCTATGCAGTTTAGGGGGAAAGCTCCCGGATCTCAGTCCGTAGTCCCAATTTAAATATGCAATGCAGTACAGGGGGAAAGCTCCCGGATCTCGGTCCGTAGTCCCAATTTAAATATAAGATGCAGAATCCTATCGGATACGGCTTAATTAAACAATTCAAGAAAACAATAGGCAAAAATAGGGTAAAACTACCTAAGCATGGAGAAAATAGTAGCAAGTACGTGGAATTCAAGTGATAACAGGTAGGCATGCTCATTCCAATTCTAACTAATCAGTTATGACACGAAGCAGTAATATAGGAATGAAATGAGTTATGTCATGGAAAGAAAAGCGGGAATTTAGCAACCATGACCCGTGTACGCACTCGTCACCTCACATACACTGCGTCCACATAGTTAAATCAGTATAAAAATGCCTAAGGGAAATCCGCAACACAGAGTTAGGCAATCCACTTACCTTGACTGCGCTAATCAACTGAATACCATGCTCTTTCCACGAGTATCCGACTCCGGGTGGCCCAAATCTATTCAATTCTATTGCATAATGTAAATATCATTTCAAGGGAACAAAATAGCTAATTATTTCTAAGCTAATACGCGAAATTAGGAAATTCACCCAAAAAGTCCCCCCGGCCAACTCTCGGAATCGGGTAAAAATCATATCTTCCGGTCACTCGTTCACTCACAAGTCTAACCATATAAGAATCTCTCAAATCGGAGGTCAAACACCCAATCAAAACTCAAAATTTTGGTCTATGAAGTTCCTCCAATTTTTCCCTCTTTCTACCCAAGCTTTTCGAAATTAGAGGTGGGAATTAAGATTGGAATCATGGAATTTGATCTATGATGGATAGAAATCACTTACCCGAGTTACCAAGGTGCAAAAGTCCTCAAAAATCGCCTTTCTCGAGCTCTAAAAATAAAAAATGGTGAAAATAACATAAATCCTCGGAATTGGACTTTTAAAAGACTGCCCAGTCATTTCTACTATGCGATCGCGTATAAAGAGTCGCGATCACGGAGAGTAAACCCACACGCGCCAGAAATCCTCTTACGCGAACGCGACTATGGGTTTGCGATCGCGTACCTTCACTCTCCAGAGCATCGCGATCGCGGTTGGGGCCTCGCAACTGCATAGAACAAAATATTGGAACTTCCCCAGACCACTGATACACTATGCGACCGCGATATAGGACATGCGATCGCGAAGACAAATCCTCCAACAAAATGCGACCGCGAACACCACCTTGTGATCGCAGAGAACAACTCCAGGCATCCCTGCATTTACCTTATGCGATCGCGGAGGGATACCTGCGATCGCAATGAACAAAAAGCTGCTGGTGAAAAACCAGCAAAATCAGCAAAGAGTTTTAGGCTAAAAATGCCCATTTGGGTATCCGGAACACACCCGAGGCCCCCGAGACCTCGACCAAGACTACCAACCAACCCTAATACTTCATTAAAACTTGGTCGAGCCTTAAAACACACCTCATAACATCAAAATCATCAAATATGCGAAGATTCAAGCCTAAGAACTTATGAAATTTCTAAAATCCACATCCGATGCCGAAACACGTCTAAACTTATCTGAATGACCTCAAATTTTGCACACAGGTCATAAATGATATTACAGACCTGTTGTCGATTTGGGAATTCCATTCCGAGCCCGGTATAAAAATTTCACCTATCGGCCGAAATTCTAACTTTCGCCAATTCAAGCCTAAATCTACAAATGACCTCGAAAACATATTCCGAACACGCTCCTAACCCCGAAATCCCAAAACGGAGCTAACGGAGTTGACGGAATTCCATTCCGGGTCCGTCTTCACACAGTTCTATCTACAATCCGATTTCTAAAGCTAAAATTCACATTAAGGGACTATATGTCCAAAACCACTCCGAATTTCACCACTCGACGCCCCGATAAGTTCCAATAGCATAAATAGACAGGGGAGAAGTATTTATTAGGGGATCGGGGCGCTAGCTATCAAAACGACCAACCAGGTCGTTACATTCTCCTCCTTTTAAGAAAATTGTTCGTCCTCTAACGAGTATAGAAACATAGCTGAAGCTGTGAAAAGGTGAGGGTACTGACTCCGCATATCCTGCTCGGTATCCCAAGTCGCCTCCTCTATCGGATGACCCCTCCACTGGACATTGACTGAGGCAATATTCTTCGACCTGAGCTTTCTGACTTGCCTGGCCAATATAGCCACATGCTCCTCAACATATGATAGATCCTTGTCCAACTGGACTGAGCTGAAATCCAAAACATGAGTCGGATCACCGTGATACTTCCGGAGCATGGAAACATGGAATACCGGATGAACTCCTGCTAGGTTAGGAGGCAAGGCCAACTCATATGCTACCTCCCAAACCTGCTGCAATACCTCAAAAGGGCCAATGAACCTCGGACTCAGCTTACCCTTCTTTCTGAATCTCATGACGCCCTTCATAGGTGATACTTAAAGCAAAACCCGATCACCATCCATAAATGCCAAGTCACGAACCTTCTGGTTCGCATAACTCTTCTGCCTGGACTGAGTTGTGCGAAGTCTCTCCTGGATCACCTTCACCTTGTCCAGGGCATTCTGAACCAAGTCTATACCCAACAATCGGGCCTCGCCCGACTCAAACCATCCTACTGTAGACCTGCACTGCCTACCATACAAAGCCTCATACGGTGCCATCTGAATGCTGAATTGGTAGCTTTTATTATAAGCAAACTCTGCAAGAGGAAAGTATCGATCCCATGACCCTCCCAAATTCATCACACATGCACGGAGCATATCCTCGATAATCTGAATCGTGCGCTCGGACCGTCTGTCCGTCTGAGGCTGGAATGATGTGCTGAGATCTATCCGTGTACCCAACTTATTGTGCAAGGCTCTCCAGAAGTGCGAGGTGAACTGAGGATCTCGAACTGATATAATGGACACCGGCACACCGTGCAACCGGACTATCTCCCGAAAGTAGATCTGGGCCAATCTCTCAGAAGAATATGTAGTCAACGCTGGAATGAAATGAGCTGGTTTGGTCAGTCGATCCACAATCACCCAAATAGCATCATGCTTCCCCAAGGTCCGAGGAAGTCCGACCAAAAAGTCCATGGTGATCCGCTCCCACTTCCACTCTGGAAGCTTAATCTGTTGAAGTAAGCCTCCCGGTCTCTGATGCTCACTTTTGACTTGATGACAATTGAGACACTTGGCTACAAACTCTGCTATATCCTTCTTCATCCTTCGCCACCAATAGTGTTGTCTCAGATCCTAGTACATCTTCGCGGTACCCGGATGGATGGAATACCGCGAGCTATGGGCCTCCTCAAGAATCAACTCTTGAAGCCCATCTACGTTGGGCACACAAATACGGCCATGCATCCTCATCACACCACCATCACCTATGTTCACATCCCTGGAATCACCCTGCCGAACTCTCTCATGAAGAGCCCGAAGGTTGGGATCATCATACTGGCGCTCCTGAATGCGGTCATAAAGAGAAGATCGAGAAACAACACAAGAAAATACCCGGCGAGGCTCAGAAAGATCCAGTCTCACGAACTGACTAGCTAAGGACTGAACATCCAAGGCTAAGGGCCTCTCAGCTGCACGAAGATATGCCAAACTACCATAACTCTCCGCTCGGCGACTAGCTAAGATCCTTCTGCCTGATAATGTGCTGCAAACTCCGATGATCCGTGAATATCTCACAAGGGACACTATATAAATAATGAAGCCATATCTTCAGGGCGTTGACAATCGCTGCCAACTTGAGATCATTAACATGGTAGTTTTTCTCATGCACCTTCAACTGTCTGGACGCGTAGGCAATCACCCTACCGTCCTGCATCAACGCAGCTCCTAGGCCAATCCTCGAAGCATCACAATAGACTGTATATGACCCTGAACTTGTGGGTAATATCAACAATGGAGCTGTAGTCAGGGCTCTCTTGAGCTTCTGAAATCTCTCCTTATGTCACGACCCAGAATCCTAATCCGGGTCGTGATGGCGCCCAACGACGGGGTTAGGCAAGCCAACACAAATTACACTAAGTGTTACCCTTCCCATCTAATTAAACAAGTAGACATTTACAAATTTTAAATAGTTAAACATGATGATAGCTTGACATGGAAATAAATCATATGCTGTACAACCCAAACCCAAAATATACATCCACTATGCGTGTGTGCCAGGAACTAGTGTCACGAGTGTCATGGGCAACTAATGAATATACAATGACTACAATATATACAGAGTCTCAGTCTGAATGAAATGGATAGATAATATAACAAAAGAACTCCAGGGTGCTGCTAGGAAGTCGCCGGGAAAGCAGCTCACCGTGAAGTATGACCACGCTATAGATATCTAGCACCGGAATGATAATCAGAGGTACCAGCCTCCGGACCTGTACAGTCAAGTACAAAAAAGAAAAGAAAGTGCAGCATGAGTACATATTAAATAAATATGTACCCAGTGAGTATCCCGCCTAAACTCGAAGAAGTAGTGACGAGAGGTCGACTCGATACTCACTAAGGTCCAACAGTAATAACATATGATAGGATATAATGAAATACAGTAGGCATGTCAGGGAAATACGCAACAAGTATACATATCAAGAGTAGAAATCCAAACAATTGCTGAACTAAACAATAAAGCACTTTCAAGGGTAAGACCAGCGAAACGAAACAATAACCACAAATTCTTAGACCCGCCATGGCGTACAACCCGCTCCCACAAGGTACCTTCTAAACTCGCCGTGGCGTACGACCCGATCCCATATGTATCTCAAGTATTTCTCAACACTGCCGTGGCGTACGACCCGATCCCATATATATATCACAAATACTTCTCAACACTGCCGTGGCGTACGGCCCGATCCCATATATATTCAACTACTTTTCAACACTGCCGTGGCGCATGACCCGATCCCATATTAATTTAATTTTCTATTCAACACTGTCGTGGCGTACGACCCGATTCCATATATTTCACAATTTCTTTTCAACTCTGCCGTGGCGTACGACCCGATCCCATATAGACATAATCACTCTCAAACCTGTCGTGGCGTACGACCCGATCCCAATATCTTACAATACTTACTTTCCATACAAATTCCTTGCCATTCAACAATTTTTCCATAAAGCCTCAAAGGAACAACACTATACAAAACATAATCTCATAGTACATATTGCGTCACAATAAATCATATAAAGCATTACAAGGAAAACATATCAGGCATTATGAGAAAAGCATATAAGGCATTACGAGAAAGCATACAAGGCATGATGTGGGCCTAACTACCCGGACATAACAATCATAGCCGCGAAGCACGGACTCTCGTCACTTGGTGCGTACGTAGCCCCCAAAAAATTTACACATAGCATATACATCACCTATGGGGACAATTCCCTCTTACAAGGTTAGAAAGGAGACTCACCTCGTGTGGAATCTACTCCTCGGACCACAATTCCGCCCGAAACTCCAAACTCTACACCCGAGGACTCGCAACTAGCCAAAAGGTATACAACAATATCAATGCATGCACAATGCGGGAAACTATCCTAGCTATTCTATAAAATCGCCATTCTTGAAGAATTCCTAATTTCCAACACAGGTCCCGCATGATCAAATTTCGAAAATTCTCGAAGGGATCACTCACCCATAGCCTAAGGGTCATTAAGGTGTGATTTCTACCTAAATTCATGGCCTAAAATGGAAAAATCACAAAATCCTCAAGAACCCTAAAATTACTACCCAATTCTATGGTTTTAGATAATTTGGTAGTGATTTTAACTAGGAATTAATGTTTGAAACTAGTAAAACTATGGAATTTACTTACCTCAATAGCAGTGGTGGAAGGTCCCTTGAAGAGCTCTCTAAAAACATGAGGAGGAAGATGAAAGTGGAGGAAAAATGCTAAGTCCCGTATTTTATAAAACTGCCCAGGGATTCCATAACTGCGATCGCGACAAGGGGCATGCGATCGCGAAGGCCAACTGGCCAGGCCTCTGCGATCGCGGCAGAGGTCCTGTGATCGCGAAGGCCAACTGGCCAGGCCTCTGCGATCGCGGCAGTGGTCCTCCGATCGCGAAGAACAAACTCACCCGGCCCAGACGCGACTCTATGCGATCGCAAGGAGAGGCTACGATCGCGAAGGTGTGGAACCCAGACCTCTACGATCGCAAAGGGGAAGCTGCGATCGCAGAGAACAATCAACAGCCCAGCAAAATCCTTCTCCGAAATCGCAACCCACCTTTTGCGATCGTAGGGAAGGAAACCAGATAGAAGAAATTTCTGGTTTTTCTAACTTAGCTCCCGGGGGTCTAAAACACACCCGTGCCCCTTAGGACCCCGTCCAAAAGCACCGGCAAGTCTGTATTCATGATACGGACTCGCTCGAACTTCCAGAACATGAAAAACAACAACGAAACTCAAAATTCAACCCCAAAACCAAATTGAAAAAAAACTTAAGAACTTGAAATTCTAGAATTTACTTCAATGCACAATACCGGTCTATACTACTCGGAATGATTTCAAATTTTGCAAACAAGTTATAAATGACATAACGGGACTATCCCCGGTCTCAAAATTTCATTCGGACCTCGGGACATAAAATCACATTCCAAACAAAATTTCAAATTCTATGAGATTTCTCAAAACTTCATTAACTCTAATTTTCTCATTTTGATATGAAATCCGTCAAATCAAGTCTGTTTCTTACCAAATTTCACATATAACTTAAATAACGTATATTGAACCTGTTCCGGGCTCCAAAATCATAATACGGGCCCGGCAGCACAGGTTTCACATCAAGGTTCATTTTCATAAGCCTTTAATATTTTCATAAAACAATTTTCTTTAAGAATTCATTTCTCGGACTTGGGTCTTCGGAATTCGATTCCGGGCATACGCCCAAGTCCCACATTTTCCTACGGACCTTCTGGGACTGTCAGATCACGGATCCGGGTCCGTTTACAAAAAATATTGACCAAAGTCAACTTTATTCAATTAATTATCATAAATTCAACTCTTAATCAAATTTCTACATAAAGGCTTCCCAGCTACGCGCCCGGGCTGTGCACGCACATCGAGGTGAGATTAACAGAGGCTTTTAGGGCCTCGGAACAATGTCAAAATTAGATTCACATAAGATGACCCCTTAGGGTCATCAGAATCTCCCCCTCTAAAACAAACGTTCGTCCTCGAACGGACGTAGAATCGTGCCTGAAGTGCTGAATAACTGTTGATACCTTCTCCGCAAGTCCTCCTCTGACTCGCAAGTCGCCTCATCGACTGGTCGGCCCCTCCACTGGACCTTTACGGCAGAAATTCTCTTAGACCTCAACTGGCGGTCCTGCCTATCAATAATAGCAACTGGCTCCTCCTCGAAGCCCAACTTCTCATCTAACTGAATAGTGCTGAAATCAATCACGTGAGAGAAATCAGCATGATAACTCCGGAGCATGGATACATGAAATACCGGATGAACTCTCGATAAGGCAGGAGGTAAAGCGAGTTCATAAGCAACCTCCCCGACTTGCCTGAACACCTCGAAAGGGCCTATAAAACTGGGGCTCAGCTTGCCCTTCTTCCCGAATCTCATAACACCGTTCATCGGAGAAATCTTCAACATAACCTTATCTCCCTCCATAAATGTCACATCACGCGCCCGCTGATCCGCGTAGCTCTTCTACCTAGACTTTGCTGTACGGAGCCTTTTCTGAATAATCTTCACCTTTTCCAAGGCATCTCTCACCAGATCTGTACCATATAGCTTGGCCTCGCTAGGCTCAAACCACCCAATCGGAGAACGACATCACCGACGATATAAAGCCTCGAATGGAGCCATCTCGATGCTGGACTGATAACTGTTATTGTATGCAAACTCTGCCAAAGGCAAAAACTGGTCCCATTGAGCGCCAATGTCAATCACACAAACCCTGAGCATATCCTCCAAAATCTGAACTGTACGCTTTGACTGACCATCAGTCTGAGGGTGAAATGCTGAGCTGAGATCTATCTGAGTGCCCATCTCACTGTGCAATGCTCTCCAGAAGTGCGAGGTGAACTGAGGACCTCGATCTGATATAATGGACACCGGCACACCGTGCAACCGGACTATCTCCCAAACGTAAATCTGGGCCAGCCTCTCTGTAGTATAAGTAGTAGCCACAGGAATGAAATGCACCGATTTGGTCAGTCTATCCACAATGACCCAAACCGCGTCAACCTTCCGCAAAGTCCGAGGCAACCCAACCACAAAGTCCATGGTGATGCGCTCCCATTTCCACTCAGGATTGGGCATCTGCTGAAACACGTCTCCTGACCTCTGGTGCTTGTACTTGACCTGCTGACAATTGAGACACCTAGCCACATACTGCGCTATATCTTTCTTCATCCCCCTCCACCAGTAGTGCTGCTTCAAATCACGGTACATCTTCGTCGCACCCGGATGAACAAAATACCGAGAACTGTGGGCCTCTTCTAAAATTCTCTTCCTCAAGCCATCAATATTAGGNCCCAAAGTAACCTCCTTGGCCCTGCCTTGGACCACTGACTCCTGAAGCTCTGCAAGGCATGGAGCATCAAACTGCCGAGCCTTAATCTCCCCCAACAATGAAGACTGAGCAACTACATGAGCCAAAACTCGACGAGGCTCTGAAAGGTCCCATCTAACAAGGCGATTGGCCAAGGAATGAATGTCCAAGGCTAAAGGTCTCTCCTCAGCTGCAATGTAGGCCAAGCTACCCATACTCGCTGCCCTCCTGCTGAAAGCATCTGCTACTACATTCGCCTTGCCCGGGTTATATATAATAGTGAGATCATAATCTTTTAACATTTCAAGCCATCTCTGCTGCCTCAAGTTAAGGTCCCTCTGCTTAAGCAAGTACTGCAGGCTGCGGTGGTCAGTATAGACCTCAAAAGATACACCATATAGATAATTATGCCATATATTCAAAGAATGAACAATCGCCTCCAACTCCAAATCGTGTACATGGTAAATCTTTTCATGAACCTTCAGCTGTCGCGAAGCATAAGCAATAACCCTGACATCCTGCATCAGTACACACCCCAACCCGACGCGTGAAGCGTCGCAATACACAATATACATCCCAGAACCGGAAGGCAATGACAGAACTGGTGCTGAGGTCAAAGCTGACTTGAGCTTCTGAAAGCTTGCCTCAAACTTGTCGGACCACCGAAATGGGGCATTCTTCTGAGTCAATCTGGTCAGTGAGGCTGCAATAGAGGAGAATCCCTCCACGAATCAACGGTAATAGCCTGCTAAACCCTCAAAACACCTGATCTTTGAGGTTGAAGTAGGACGCGGCCAACTTTGAACCGCCTCAATCTTCTGAGGATCAACCTTGATACCTTCTCCGGATACCACATGCCCCAAAAATGCCACAGAATCTAACCAGAACTCGCACTTGGTGAACTTAGCATATAGCTTCTGCGCTCGCAAGGTCTGAAGCACAACTCTCTCATGCTCACCCAGGCTCCGCGAATAAATCAAGATGTCATCAATGAAGACGATGACGAAGGAATCAATATATGGCCTGAATACCTTATTTATGAAGTCCATGAATGCTGCTGGGGCATTAGTTAAACCAAAGGACATCACCAAGAACTCATAATGGCCATATCTGGTACGAAATGCAGTCTTCGGAACATCTGAAGCCCGAATCCTCAGCTGATGATAACCCGATCTCAAGTCCACCTTGGAAAACACTCGAGCACCCTGTAACTGATCAAACATATCATCGATGCGCGGCAGAGGATAATTATTCTTGATGGTCACTTTATTTAGCTGGCGATAGTCAATGCACATCCGCATAGACCCATTCTTCTTCTTCACAATAAGACTGGAGCACCCCACGACGACACACTCGGCCCGATGAACCCCTTGGCCAACAACTCCTCAAGCTGCTCCTACAACTCCTTTAGCTCCTTAGGAGCCATACGATAAAGGGGAATGGAAATAGATTGAGTATCCAGAGCCACATCAATACAGAAGTCAATATCTCGATCTGGAGGCATGCCTGGAAGATCTGAAGGAAACACATCCGGAAAATCTCGAACAACAGGCACGGATTCAATGGTAGGGGACTCGGCGGTGGTGTCCCGCACATAAGCAAGGTAAGCCAAACAACCCTTCTCGACCATATACCGAGCCTTTATGAATGAAATGACCCAGCTGGAGGCACTAACGGAAGAACCTCTCCATTCTAGTCTAGGCGAATCCGGCATGGCTAAAGTGACCGTCTTGGCATGGCAATATAACACAGCATGAGAAGGAGATAGCCAATCCATGCCTAGGATAACCTCAAAAGAAATTATATCCAGCAATAAAAGATCTGCTCTGGTATCGAATCCGCAGAAAGTGACAACACAAGACCGGTAGACTCGGTCTACCACCACAGAATCACCCACAGGAGTGGACACATATATAGGAGAACCCAAGGAATCACGAGGGATATCCAGAAAATGAGCAAATAGTACAGAACCATATGAATATGTGGATCCATGATCAAAAAGTACCGAAGCCTCCCTACCACATACTGAGATAATACCTGTGATTACGGCGTCTGAGTCCACTCCATCTGATCTGAACGGGATGGCATAAAATATGGTTGAGGCTCCTGAAAACTGAACTACCCTAGAGTGAACCGTAACTAACTGACCTCCTCCTGTCTAGCCTCCCCTTCTAGGACGACCCCTGCCGACCTGTCCTCCACCTCGAGGCGGCCGGACCGTTGGTGCTGAACTCCTCGGCTGATAACTCTAATGCACTGCCTTGCCCCGATACCTGGGACAATACCTCCAATTATGACCCGGCTCCCTACACTCGAAACAACCTCCTGGTGCTACAGCTTGCTTCCTGAAAGAGGAATAACCCTGAATAGCCGAAGGGCGGTGTGAACCCTATGGTAAGGCACTGAAATAGGAACTAGAGGATCTGTGATGACTACAATAACTACTGGGTGCACCCTGGGTGGCTGGGGGATGATAGGAACGCTTTGGCATAGCGCTGAACTGAGGCCTAGCTAAAATACCCCTGGGAGGTAGTAGAGGTGTTGAATATGAAGTCCTACTAAACTGGCCGCCTCCGAACTGACCTCTCCCGCTAGATGGAGCACCCCTGAAGTCCCCTGTGAACCTGGCCGTCTTATCCTGCTGACCCTGCTGACCTGGCTGACCCTGCTCCATGCTCCTCATACGGTAACCCTCAATCCGTCGAGCTATCTCGACTACAAGCTGGTATGAGGTACTCATCTCTACCTCTCTGGCCATAGAGGCACTAAAAGCTGGATGCAAGCCTGCCACAAACCGCAGCACCCTCTCGGCATCAGTAGGAAATATCATAAGGGCATGGAGAGACAACTCGGAAAATCTAGCCTCATAATCAGTCACTGACATCTGCCCCTGCTCGAGTCGCTCAAACTGACCCCGTAGCTCCTCCCTCTCAGAAGGTGGAATGTATCTGTCTAGAAATAGGTGAGCGAACTGATCCCAAGTGACAGGAGGAGAATCTGCTCACCTGCTGAGAATATATGACTGCCACCACCTGCGAGCTATGCCCTTTAACTGAAATGTGATGAAATCCACTCCATGGGGCTCCAAAATCCTCATGTTGTGCAGTCTGTCCCTGCACCTATCAATAAAATGCTGAGCATCCTCTCCCCGCTCACCCCCCGAAGACTGGATGGCGAAGTCGGGTCCATCTATCCAACATCTTCTGCTGGTCACCTTCTGCAACTGGCCTGGGCTCTGGGGCTGCTACCACGGGCTGAACCCCTCCCACGGGCGGTGTGCCCGGGGTATGACGTACTGCTGCTGCCTGACCTGTGGCCTGAGCGATAGGGGTCTGGACTCCCCCTCCCGCCTGAGAAGTAGCAGGGTCGGCTGGAAATAAATCAGCCTGAGACATCGTGTCCATGAATCTCAGCATACGGCCCATGACCTCCTGGAAGCCTGGCCCCGTCATGAAATCCACTGGAGCAGGTGCTACTGGAGGCACCTCATCCTGCTCCTCCACAATAGGGTCCTCTAGTGGTTCCACTGGTGTAGCTCTAGGATGCCCTCGTCCCCTGCCTCGAGCAGGTGCTCTACCCCCGCCTCTACCCCGACCTTGGGCAGCCGGGGCAGCGGCCTCTCCCGGACCAAGAACATTGGATGTACGCGTCCTCACCATATGTGGGAGAATAGAAGAATAAGTTTTGAGTACCTCATAGATTGCACAACATGATATGAGTAAAGGGAAGTTTTCTAACACCCCATAGCCTCCTAAAGATAAGTACAGACGTCTCCTTATCGATCTGCAAGACTCTACTGGGCCTGCCCGTGACTCGTGAGACTTACGTGAACCTAGGGCTCTGATACCACATTGTCACGACCCAGAATCCTAATCTGGTTCGTGATGGCGCCCAACGACGGGATAAGGCAAGACAACACAAATTACACTAAATGTACCCCTTCAAATCTAATTAAACAAGTCAACATTTTTACAAATTTTAAACAGTTAAACATGATGATAGCTTGACATGGAAATAAAGCATATGCATGCCTGTACAACCCAAACCCAAAATATACATCCACTACGCGTGTGTGCCACGAACTAGTGTCACGAGTGTCATGGGCAACTACAGAATATACAATGACTACAATATATACAGAGTCTCAGTCTGAATGATATGGACATAGAATATAACAAAAGAACTCTAGGGTGCTGCTAGGAAGTCGCCAGGAAAGCAGCTCACCGTGAAGTATGACCACGCTATCAATATCTAGCACCGTCCTGATAATCAGACGTACCAGCCTCCGGACTTGTACAGCCAAGTACAGAAAAGAAAAGAAAGTGCAGCATGAGTACATATTAAATAAATATGTACCTAGTGAGTATCCCGCCTAAACTCGAAGAAGTAGTGACGAGAGGTCGACTCGATACTCACTAAGGTCCAACAGTAATAACATATGATAGGATATAATGAAATACAGTAGGCATGTCAGGGAAATACGCAACAAGTATACATATCAAGAGCAGAAATCCAAACAATTGCTGGACTAAACAATAAAGCACTTTCAAGGGTAAGACCAGCGAAACGAAACAATAACCACAAATTCTTAGACCCGTCGTGGCGTACGAGCCGCTCCCATAAGGTACCTTCTAAACTCGCCGTGGCGTACGGCCCGATCCCATATGTATCTCAAGTATTTCTCAACACTGCCGTGGCGTACGGCCCGATCCCATATATATCACAAATACTTCTCAACACTGTCGTGGCGTACGACGCGATCCCATATATATTCAATTACTTTTCAACACTGCCGTGGCGCACGACCCGATCCCATATTCATTTCAATTTCTCTTCAACACTGTCGTGGCGTACGGCCCGATCCCATATATTTCACAATTTCTTTTCAACTCTTCCGTGGCGTACGACCCGATCCCATATAGACATAATCACTCTCAAACATGCCGTGGCGTACGGCCCGATCCCAATATCTTACAATACTTACTTTCCATAAAAATTCCTTGCCATTCAACAATTTTTCCATAAAGCCTCAAAGGAACAACACTATACAAAACATAATCTCATAGTATATATGGCGTCACAATAAATCATATAAAGCATTAGAAGGAAAACATATCAGACATTTCGAGAAAAGCATATAAGGCATTACGAGAAAGCATACAAGGCATGATGTGGGCCTAACAACCCGGACATAACAATAATAGCCGCGACGCACGGACTCTCGTCACTTGGTGCGTACGTAGCCCCCAAAATATTTACACATAGCATATACATAACATATGGGGACAATTCCCTCTTACAAGGTTAGAAAGGAGACTCACCTCGTGTCGAATCTACTCCTCGGACCACAATTCTGCCCGAAACTCCAAACTCTACACCCGAAGACTCACAACTAGCCAAAATGAATACAACAATTTCAATGCATGCACAATGCGGGAAACTATCCTAGCTATTCAATAAAATCGCCATTCTTGAAGAATTCCCAATTTCCAACCCCGGTCCCGCATGATCAAATTCCAAAAATTCTCGAAGGGTTCACTCACCGATAGCCTAAGGATCATTAAGGTGTGATTTCTACTTAAATTCATGGCCTAAAATGGAAAAATCACAAAATCCTCAAGAACCCTAAAAGTACTACCCAATTCTATGGTTTTAGATAATTTGGTAGTGATTTTAACTAGGAATTAATGTTTGAAACTAGTAAAACTATGGAATTTACTCACCTCAATAGCAGTGGTGGAAGGTCCCTTGAAGAGCTCTCTAAAAACTTGAGGAGGAAGATGAAAATGGAGGAAAAATGCTAAGTCCCGTATTTTATAAAATTGCCCAGGGATTCCTTAACTGAGATCGCGACAAGGGGCATGCGATCTCGAAGGCCAACTGGCCAGACCTCTGCGATCGAGGCAGAGGTCCTGCGATCGCGAAGGCCAACTGGCAAGACCTCTGCGATCGCGGCAGAGGTCCTGCAATCGCGAAGAACAAACTCACCCGGCCCAGACGCGACTCAATGCGATCGCAAGGAGAGGCTGCGATCGCGAAGTTGTGGAACCCAGACCTATGGGATCGCAAAGGGGAAACTGCGATCGCAGAGAACAATCAACAGCCCAACAAAATTCTTCTCTGCGATCGCAACCCACCTTCTGCGATCGCAGAGAAGGAAACCAGATAGCAGAAATTTTTGGTTTTTCTAACTTAGCTCCCGGGGGTCTAAAACACACCTGAGCCCCTCGGGACCCCGTCCAAAAGCACCGCCAAGTCTGTATTCATGATACGGACTCGCTCGAACTTCCGGAACATGAAAAACAACAACGAAACTCAAAATTCTACCCCAAAACCAAATTGAAACAAAACTTAAGAACTTGAAATTCTAGAATTTACTTCAATGCACCGTACTGGTCTATACTACTCGGAATGATTTCAAATTTTGCAGACAAGTTATAAATGACATAACGGAACTATTACTGGTCTCGAAATTTCATTCGGACCTCGGGAACATTAAATCACATTCCAAACCAAATTTCAAATTCTATGAGATTTCTCAAAACTTCATTAACACTAATTTTCTCATTTTTATCTGAAATCCGTCAAATCAAGTCTGTTTCTTACCAAATTTCACATATAACTTAAATAACACATATTGAACCTGTTCCGGGCTCCGAAATCATAATACGGGCCCGGCAGCACAGGTTTCACATCAAGGTTCATTTTCATAAGTCTTTAATATTTTCATAAAATAGTTTTCTTTAAAAATTCATTTCTCGGACTTGGGTCCTCGAAATTCAATTCCGGGCATACGCCCAAGTCCCATATTTTCCTACGGACCTTCCGGGACCGTCAAATCACGGATTCGGGTCCATTTACAAAAAATGTTGACCAAAGTCAACTCTATTCAATTAATTATCATAAATTCAACTCTTAATCAAATTTTTACATAAAGGCTTCCCGGCTACGCGCCCGAGCTGTGCACGCACATCGAGGTGAGATTAACGGAGGCTTTCGGGGCCTCAGAACACAGTCAAAATTAGATTCACATAAGATGACCCCTTAGGGTCATCACACCTCACACTTCTCAGTCCATATAAAAGGTGCACCCTTCTGGGTCAGTCTGGTCATTGGCGCTGAAATAGATGAAAATCCCTCCACAAAACGATGATAATACCCTGCCAAACCGAGGAACTTGCGGATCTCAGTAGCTGAAGACGGTCTAGGCCAACTCTGCATTGCCTCTACCTTCTACGGGTCTACCTTGATCCCATCCGAAGATACCACATGGCCTAAGAATGCCACAGAATCAAGCCAAAATTCACACTTAGAAAATTTGGCATACAACTTCTTCTCTATCAATGTCTGAAGTACGATCCTCAAATGCTACTCATGGTCCTCCTAGGACCGAGAATATACCAAAATGTCGTCAATGAGCACGATGAATAAAGTATCAAGATACGACCGAAATACGCTGTGCATCAGGTGCATGAAGGCTGTTGGGGCATTGGTCAGTCCAAATGACATAACAAGGAACTCATAGTGGCTATATCTAGTCCTAAAGGCAGTCTTCGGGATATCCGGCTCCCGAATCTTCAACTGATGATAGCCCGAACGAAGATCAATATTGGAGAACACTCTAACACCCTGTAACTGGTCAAATAAATCATCAATGCGGGGCAATGGGTACCTGTTCTTCACTCTCACCTTATTCAACTACCGGTAGTCAATACACATATGCATCGTACCATCCTTTTTCTTCACAAATAACACCGGAGCACCCCCAAGGTGATACTCTAAGCCTGATGAAACCTTTGTCAAGCAACTCCTGCAACTGATCCTTCAACTCCTTTAACTTAGGAAGAGCCATGCGATAGGGAGGAATGGAAATGGGTTGAGTGCCCGACAACAAGTCAATGCCAAAATCAATGTCTCTGTCGGGTGGCATACTCGGAAGATCATCTTGAAAAACATCAGGATAGTCTCTAACAACGAGGACAGACTCAACTGTAGGGGTCTCGGCACTAACATCTCACATATAAGCCAAATATGCATCACACCCCTTTTCAACCATCCGCTGAGCCTTACGAAAAGAATTGACTCGGCGGGGAGTGTACTCTAAGGAACCACTCCACTCTAACCTCGGTAATACTAGCATAGCCAGTGTCACGGTATTGGCGCGAGGATCAAGAATAGCATAGTAGAAAGAAAACCAGTCCATACCCAATATAACGTCGAAATCTACCATACTGAGAAATAATAAATCAGCCCTGGTGTCAAAACCACTGATAACTATCAAACACAATTGATATACGCGGTCCACAACAAGAGAATCTCCCACAAGAGTAGAAACATAAACGGGGGAACTCAAAGAATCCCGAGATATCCCTAGATGGGAATCAAAATAAGAAGACACCTATGAAAATGTAGAGCCTGGGTCAAATAATACTGATGCATCCCTATGACAAATGGGAACAATACCTTTAATGACTGAATCTGAAGCAATGGCCTCCGATCAGGCTGGAAGAGCATAGTACCTGGCATGGCCTCCCCCTCTAGGGCGACCTCGACCTTCCCGACCTCCACCTCGGGCTGTCTAAGAAGGTATGGTAGCAGCTGGGGCTGGAAAAATAGCTGGAGGGCCTGGTGGAAGGCGTGGAACCTGATAAGTCTTAGGTTGTGCACCCCTCCTAGCTCTGGGGCAATCTCTGAGCACATGACGAGGGTCACCACACTCAAAACAACCCCTCGGAGGACGTGGCGACTGATGCTGACTCTGAACTGGCCTATTGGATTAGCTGGTGATAACACCTCGAGTAGGAGGCACCTGAGATACCGGTGGTGCATAATAAGGCTCCTGAGGTTTAGAAGGAGTTGGAATACCACTGGCTGCTGGAAGAGCTGAATGAACGGGGCGACTCACAAAACCCCTACCATAGCGTGCTGCTAGTGCACGGCCTCCTGAAAAATGACCAGTCTCTCGAGACCTCTTGGCCACTCTCTCCTCCCTATCCCGGGCTAACATGGTCTCAATCCTCCGGGCAATACTCAAAGCCTGCTGATAAGGGATATCTGTCTCCATCTCTATGGCCATGCTGGTCCGAATACTGGGGTGGAGCCCCTCAATAAAGCGTCGAACCCTCTCTCTGACAATGACAACCAAAGCTGGTGCATAGAGAGAAAAATCGCTGTAACGGACTGCATACTCTGACACGGTCATGGTACCCTGGCGTAGCTGCTCAAACTTTTCACGCCAAGCGTCCCTGAGGCTTTCAGGGAAAAACTTATGCAAGAACATCTCTGAGAACTGAGCCCAAGTAAGTGAAGTTGCCTCGTCCGGACTCTTAAGCTCAATGGCACGCCACCATTGATAAGCTTCTCCCCTCAGCTGGAAAGCAGTGAAAGAAACCCCACTCGTCTCAACAATAACCATAGTGCGGAGAATGCGATGACACCCCTTAAGAAAACCCAGGGCGTCATCCGAAGCTAGTCCGCTGAACTCAGGTGGGTGGTACTTCTTGTACCTCTCAAGTCGGAGCTGCTCTGCCTCAGGAACAACTATCCTAGTCTCATGTTGAGCTGGAGCTGCTGGGGGCATAGGAATATACTCTAGAACCTGCCCAATATGAAACCATGTTGTCACGACCCAAATTCCTACTCAGGTCGTGATGGCTCCCAACACCGGAGTCAGGCAAGCCAACACTAGTTCACTACCGAAGTTACTTCACTTAGTTGGATATATAAGTACTTGCCAAATTTTAAGTTAAGAAAAATCATTAAATGAAGGCGATTAAGTGAGACAACGTAACTCAATGAAATTTCAAAACCATGTGCCAACATGTACAGTGCAGTAAAAATATTAGAGTGACTACTACGTGTGACAAGATCTAGTGTCACAAGTCCACAGGCGACTAGAAGAATATACAAGACTAGACAAAATGAATGTACTACTGTCTGAAGAGAATAGACAAAAATATCCAAAATAATAGATAACTCCACAGTGCTGCTGAGGATCGCCAGGGGGAGCAGCTCACCGTGAAGTCAAGTCCAGAATATGCTCTCGAGATCGCGCTCAAGTCTGATAACCAGATACACCTGACTCAGAACCTATACAATTAAGTACATAAGCGTAGCATGAGTACATATAAATAAATATGTACCCAGTGAGTATCTCGTCTAAACTCGAAGAAGTAGTGACGAGAGGTAGACGTGATACTTACTAGGGTCAATAACCAATAATATAATTTAGTAAGTCTAGACAGGAATAGTAGTCATGGAGATCACTAAGGCATGAAGTATCAAGTACATAAAACTGCAATTTATTCTCATGAGTCACATAACAATTATCGCAAAAGTCTCAAGTTCCTCTTGCACAATGAGCAATTTATTTAATAATGACAAGACTCTTAGTCAAATACATAGCACATAGTATGCCGAAGCGTACGGCTGACGCGACGCAAAAATAAAATGTGCACTGCCGAGGGTCGAACGCCTAGAACCATAGATGCATCTATTACCCTGCTCGCGAATCGATCATGCGACGCGGTTGACATAATTATAAGTCTACCCCGCTCATGAATCATACATGTCACACGAGTGCTCGTATACATACACATAATTATCAGGAAATTCAGGAATTTATCATGGATTATACTTGAAAACAGAGATTTAAGCATTTAAACTTACACATAACTTCCTAATATCCTCATGTCAATTTCAAATATAATAAGCAACTAGGAACACACGTAAAGATACAGGTAAGGCACATGAAGGCATGCTTGTGAATCCTAAATTCTACCAGACATAGCATAGTAGTAGCTACGCACGGACTCTCGTCACGTTGCGCGTGCGTAGCCCCCGAAAATAAGGATAATTCAATCATTTACATTTACCTATGGGGACAATTCCCTCTTACAAGGTTGGAAAGGAGACTCACCTCGCGTAGAACCTACTTCCCGGGTCAAGAACGCGCCCGAAACTCCCTGCTCGTTACCCAAGGACTCGAAACTAGTCAAATGATATATAAATACGTCAATATACACTCAAGAGTATGAAATTCTCCTATAAGTTTAGTTAACTCATCCTACTTGAAAATTCCCAAAATACATCCCCGGGCCCACATGCTCGGGTTCCAAAAATTCGAAGAGATCACTCACCCATAACCTAAGGATCATTAATATATGATTTTGCATGGTTTCATGGTAGACAAGTGGTTAAATTCTCTAAAATTCATCAACCCTAGGTTTCCTACTCTAACCCTTTATTTACACTAATTGGGGTGTTAATCTACTTAGTAATTGATGTATTAAACCAACATTGAAGTGGAAGTTACTTACCTCTCAAAATCGCCTATGGTGAAGAAGAAAATGGTGAAAAAGGGCTAAGTCACGTGTTAAAAGGAGCTCACTACCTTCAGTGATCTCGCACCTGCGGCTCGAGGACCGCACCTGCGGAAGTGAGCAAGGAGGCTAGGGGTCGCACATGCGGAGGAAATCTCGCACCTGCGGATCCGCTCCTGCAGACCCAGGTCCGCACCTGCGATCTTGGGCATTCTCCCCTCGGGTCGCACCTGCGAGGCCTTGACCGCAGGAGTGGTCTCGCACCTGCGACTGGGCAACCGCACCTGAGGTCATACCAGTTCAGGTGCACCAGCAGCTGAAGCTGCATGTTTTCTTGGCCCCGTTTGGTGTCTGGGAGGCACCAGGGCCCACCCGATCCCCCGTGAAATTATACCAACAAGTCCTAAATCATATTACGGACTCGCTCGAGCCTTCAAAACACCCGAAACAACGCTAAAACTCAAAATCACCCCTCAAAATCCCTAGAATCAAACTTAAGAACTTTAAGTTCTTGAATTCGGTTCTAATGCGCCGAACAGACCTATACTACTCGGAATGACACCAAATTTTGCAAGCAAGTAACAAATGACATAATGGAACTATTCCCGGTCTCGGAATTCTGTTCGGACCTCGGTAACAGAAAAACACGTTCTAAACCAAATTATGAACTTAAGGAACTCTATTTTCGCTATTTGGCATCGAAACGCTCCCGGGCAATCCAAAACCCATTCCGGACATACGCACAAGTCTGAAATCATCATACGAAGCTACTGGAACCGTCGGAACTCGATTCCGAGATCGTTTGCTCAAAAGGTTGACCGAAGTCAAACTTGGCCAAAAAGGCCAACCTTAAGGAACTAAGTGTTCCTATACTGCTCTAAACACTTCCAAATCCCGAACCACCAGTCCCTGCAAGTCATAAATCACTATAAACCGCTACGAGATGTCATATTTAGGGAAAAGGGGTCCGCATACGCAAAATGACCGGTCGGGTCGTTACACCTCTGCTCGGGAGTATGGGCTGCGGGCGTCTGTGTCCCTCTCCCGACCTGGGATGTAGCTGGGGCTATCGGAAGTAGTCCCTCCTGAGACAGAGTACTGAAGGCACTCAAGAACTGAGCCAATGTCTCCTGGCGGGCTGGAGTAATTGTAGGGCCCTCATGTGCCCCTCCAACTGTGGCTACTGGGGGATCCTCTACCTTTGCTCTCACCGGTGCTCGGGCTGAACCATGTGCTCGTCCTCTGCTCCTGCCTCTGGAGGCTCTGGCTGGGGGCTCGGGTGCCTGGTCATCAGTACGTCTAGTACGAGTGCGAACCATCTATAAGCAAGAATAGAATAGAGTTTAAGGATTTTGATGACAGCAACTACCACGATACGGAATTCCAAAGAATATGATTGTTCTTAACAATTACATAACCTCTCGAAGATAGATACGGACGTCTCCGCACCGATCCGCGAGACTCTAAATAACCGGCTTGTGACTTGTGACTCCTATGTCACGACCCAGAATCCTAATCCAGGTCGTGATGGCGCTCAACGACGGGGTTAGGCAAGCCAATACGAATTACACTAAGTGTTACCCTTCCCATTTGATAAAACAAGTCAATATATACCAATTTTAAACAGTTAAAAATGATGCTATCTTGATATGAAAATAAAAGCATAACACTACATTGCCAAAACAAAACATATGTATGCCTGTACAACCCAAAACCCAAAATATACACTACGCGTGTGCCAGGAACTAGTGTCACAAGTGTCATGGGCAAACTAACGGAATATACAAAGGATAATAATATATACAAATCCACAGTTTTGATGAGATAGACAGGGAAAATAACAAAAGTAAGTGAAAACTCCATGGTGCTGCTGGGAATCGCAGAGAAAGCAGCTCACTGTGAAGTCAAGTCCACAAGCTCAGGATCTATCTCCGGTACAATAACCAGAAGCACCGGCCTCAGAACCTGTACAGTTAAGTACAGAAGTGCAGCATGAGTACATATTAAATAAGTATGTACCCAGTGAGTATCCCGCCTAAACTCAAAGAAGTAGTGACGAGAGGTCGACTCGATACTCACTAAGGCCCAACAGTAATAAGTTATGATAGAATATAATGAAATA
Source organism: Nicotiana undulata (assembly GCA_005239495.1). NCBI lineage: Eukaryota > Viridiplantae > Streptophyta > Magnoliopsida > Solanales > Solanaceae > Nicotiana > Nicotiana undulata. The sequence goes on from ML287824.1 coordinate 30,622, forward strand.
CAGTAGGCATGTCAGGAAATAAACAACAAGTACATATCGAAAGCAAAAATTCGAACAACTATTGAACTAAACAATAAAGCACTTTCAAAGGTAAGAGCACCGAACGAAACAATAATCACAAATTCTTAGATCCGCCGTGGCGTACGGCCCGCTCCCATTAGGTACCGTCTAAACTCGCTGTGGCGTACGGCCCGATACCGTATGTATCTTAATACTTCTCAACACTGCCGTGGCATACGGCCCGATCCCATATATATTTCAAACACTTTTCAACTCTGTCGTGGCGTACGGCCCTATCTCATATTCATTTCAATTACTTTTCGACTCTGTCGTGGCGTACAGACCGATCCCATATTCATTTCAATTACTTTTCGACTCTGCCGTGGCGTACGACCCGATCCCATATTCATTTCAATTACTTTCTTTACATAACAAATTCCTTTTCAATCAACAATTTTCCATAAAGCCTCAGAGGAACGATACTATACAGAACATAATCTCATAGTACATATGGCGTCACAATAAATCATATAAAGCATTGCAAGGAAGCATATAAGGCATTACGAGGAAGCATATAAGGCATTATGAGGAAGCATATAAGTCATGATATGGGCCTAACTACCCGGACATAACAATGATAGCCGCTACGTACGGACTCTCGTCACTTGGCGCGTACGTAGCCCCCAAACAATTTACACATAGCATATACATCACCTATGAGAACAATTCCCTCTTACAAGGTTAGAAAGGAGACTCACCTCGTGTTGAATCTACCCCTCGGACCACAACTGTGCCCGAAACTTTGAACTCCACGCCCGAGGACTCTCAACTAGTCAAAAGGTGTAAAATAATATCAATGCATGCACAATGCGGGACATTAGCTTAGTTATATACTAAAATCGCTATTCTTGAAGAATTCCCAAATTCCAACCCGGCCCTGCACGTTCAAATTCCAAAATTCTCGAAGGGATCACTCACCCATAGCCTAAGGATCATTAAGGTGTGATTTCTACTTGAATTCAAGGCCTAAAATGGAAAATCACAAAATCCTCAAGAACCCTAAAATTACTACCTAATTCTATGATTTTTAGATAATTTAGTAGGGAATTTAACTAGGAAATAAATGTTTGAAACTAATGCTAGATAGGGAATTTACTTACTTCAAGTACTAAGTTGAAGGCCCTCTTGGAAGCTCTCAAATAACACAAGGAAGAAGATGGAAAAATGGAAGAAATGACTCAATCCCGTGTTTTAAATAAAATCTCAGTGCCTGGCCTACAGGGATTCTGCACCTGCATCTCGAGGACCGCACCTGTGAGCTGGGGCTCGCACCTGCGGAATTGGGCAAGAGGGGCTGGGGTCGCACCTGCGGAGCTGGAGACTACACCTGCGGTTGCGCTCCTGCGGAAGAGGAACCGCACCTGCGGAATCTTCGCACCTGCAAGGCTGGGACCGCATGAGAGGTCCCGCACCTGTTGCTGGGTAACCGCACCTGCGGCCACACCAGATTAGGTGCACCAACTGCATCTTCAGATGGTTTTTGGCCTCGTGTGGTGTCCAGGGGGCACCTGGGCCCACCCGAGCCCCCGTCCAACTATACCAACAAGTCCTAACTAATAATACGGACTCGCTCGAGCCTTCGGAACACCCCAAACATCGCTAAATCTAATAATCACCCTTGAAACCCCTAGGATCAAACTTAAAGATTTCTAAGTTCTTGATTTCTATAACAACGCGGCGGACCGACCTATACTACACGGAACGACCCTAAATTTTGCAGACAAGTCATGAATGACATAATAGAACTATCCCCTATCTCGGAATTTCATTCGGACCTCGGGAACATAAAATCACATTCCAAGCCAAATTTCAAATTCTATGAAAATCCTCGAAACTTCATTAACTCTAAATTTTCCCATTTTGATCCGAAACCCGTCAAATCTAGTCCGTTTATTACAAAATTTCACAGATAACTTAAATAACACATATTGAACCTGTTCCGGGCTCCGAAACCATAATACAGGCCCGACAGCACAGGTTTCACATCAAGGTTCATTTTCATAAGCCTTTATTATTTTCAGACAACAATTTTCTTTAAAAATTAATTTCTCGAACTTGGGTCCTCGGAATTCGATTCCGGGCATACGCCCAAGTCCCATATTTTCCTACAGACCTTCCGGGACCGTCAGATCACGGGTCTGGGTCCGTTTACCAAAAATGTTGACCAAAGTCAACTTTATTAAATTAATTATCATAAATTCAACTCTTTATCTAGTTTTCACATAAAAGCTTCCGGGTTGCGCGCCCGGGCTGTGCACGCACCTCGATGTGAGATTAACGGAGGCTTTTGGGGCCTCGGAACACTGTCATAATTTACTTTACATAAGATGACATTTCGGGTCATCACAATCTCCCCCTCTAAAACAAACGTTCATCCTCGAACCGACGTAGAATAGTACATGAAGTGCCGAATAGCTGTGGATACCTGCTCCGCATGTCCTCCTCGGACTCCCAAGTCGCCTCATCGATTGGTTGGCCCCTCCACTGGACCTTTACGGCAGAAATTCTCTTAGACCTCAGCTGGATGTCCTGCCTATCAATAATAGCAGCTGGCTCCTCCTCGAAGCCCAACTTCTCATCTAACTGAATAGTATTAAAATCAATCACGTGAGAGTAATCGGCATGATATCTCTGGAGCATAGATACATGAAATACATGATGAACTCCTGATAAGGCGGGAGGTAAAGCGAGCTCATAAGAAACCTCCCTGACTCGCCTCAACACCTCGAAATGGCCTATAAACCTCGGGCTCAGCTTGCCCTTCTTCCCGAATCTCATAACGCCGTTCATCGGCGAAACCTTCAACATAACCTTATCTTCCTCCATAAATGCTACATCACGCGCCCGCTGATCTGCGTAACTATTATGTCTGGACTGAGCTGTGCGGAGTCTCTCCTGAATAATCTTCACCCTATCCAAAGCATCTCTCACCAGATCTGTGCCATATAACCTGGCCTCGCCAGGCTCAAACCACCCGATAGGAGAACGACATCGCCGACCATATAAAGCCTCGAATGGAGCCATCTCGATGCTGGACTGATAACTGTTATTGTATGCAAACTCTGCCAAAGGCAAGAACTGGTCCCATTGACCGCCAAAATCAATCACACAAGCCCTGAGCATATCCTCCAAAATCTGAACTGTACGCTCCGACTGACCATCAGTCTGAGGGTGAAATGCTGAGCTGAGATCTATCTGAGTGCCCATCTCACTGTGCAATGCTCTCCAGAAGTGCGAGGTGAACTGAGGACCTCGATCTGATATAATGGACACCAGCACACCGTGCAACCGGACTATCTCTCGAACATAAATCTGAGCCAGCCTCTTTGTAGTATAAGTAGTAGCCACAGGAATGAAATGCGCCGATTTGGTCAATCTATCCACAATGTCCCAAACCGCGTCAACCTTCCACAAAGTCCGAGGAAACCCAACCACAAAGTCCAAGGTGATGCGCTCCCATTTCCACACAGGAATGGGCATCTGCTGAAACAAGTCTCCTGGCCTCTTGTGCTCGTACTTGACATGCTGACGATTGAGACACCTAGCCACATACTGTACTATATCTTTCTTCATCCACCTCCACCACTAGTGCTGCTTCAAATCACGGTACATCTTCGTCGCACCCGGATGAATAGAATACCGAGAACTGTGGAACTCTTCTAAAATTCTCTTCCTCAGGCCATCAATATTAGGAACACATAAACGGCCCTGGAGCCTCAAGACACCATCCTCGCCCAAAGTAACCTCCTTGGTCCTGCCCTAGACAACCATATCCCGAAGCTCTGCTAGGCATGGATCATCAAACTGCCGAGCCTTAATCTCCCCCAACAATGAAGACTGAGCAACTACATGAGCCAAAACTCGACGAGGCTCCGAAAGGTCCAATCTCACAAGGCGATTGGCCAAGGACTGAATGTCCAAGGCTAAAGGTCTCTACTCGGCTGCAATGTAGGCCAAGCTACCCATACTCGTCGCCCTCCTGCTCAAAGCATCTGCTACCACATTCGCCTTGCCCGGGTGATACAAAATAGTGAGATCATAATCTTTTAACAACTCAGGCCATCTCCGCTGCCTCAAATTAAGGTCCCTCTACTTGAATAAGTGCTGCAAACTTCGGTTATCGGTGTAGACCTCACATGACACACCATAAAAATAGTGCCGCCAAATCTTCAAAGCATGAACTATCGCTGCCAACTCTAAGTCGTGTACATGATAATTCTTTTAATGAACCTTCTGTTGGCGCGAAGCATAAGCAATAACCTTGCCATCCTGCATCGGCACACATCCCAACCCGATGCGTGAAGCGTCGCAATACACAGTATACATCCCAGAACCGGAAGGCAATGACAGAACTGGTGCTGAGGTCAAAGCTGACTTGAGCTTCTGAAAGCTCGCCTCATACTCGTCAGACCACCAAAACGGGGCATTATTCTGAGTCAATCTGGTCAATAGATCTGCAATAGAAGATAACCCTTCCACGAATCGGCGATAATAGACTGCTAGGCCCAAGAAACTCCTGATCTCTGAAGTTGAAGTAGGACGCGGTCAACTCTAAACCGCCTCAATCTTCTGAGGATCAACCTTGATACCCTCTCCGGATACCATATGCCCCAAAAATGCCACGGAACCTAACCAGAACTCGCACATGGAGAACATAGCATACAACTTCTGTTCTCGCAAGGTCTGGAGCGCAACTCTCAAATGCTGCTCATGCTCACCCAGGCTCCGCCAATAAATCAAGATGTCATCAATGAAGACGATGACGAAGGAATCAATATACGACCTGAATACCCTATTCATCAAGTCCATGAACGTTGTTGGGGCATTAGTTAAACCAAAGGACATCACCAAGAACTCATAATGGCCATATCTGGTACGAAATGCAATCTTCGGAACATCTGAAGCCCGAATCTTCAACTGATGATAACCCGATCTCAAATTAACCTTGGAAAACACACGAGCACCCTGCAACTGGTCAAATAAATCATCGATGCGCGGCAGAGGATACTTATTCTTAATATTGACCTTATTCAGCTGGCGGTAATCAATACACATCCGCATAGACCCATCCTTCTTCTTCACAAATAGGACTAGAGCACCCCACGGCAACACACTCGGCCTGATGAACCCCTTAGCCAACAACTCCTCAAGTTTCTCCTTTAACTTTTTCAGCTCCTTAGGAGCCATACGATACGGGGGAATGGAAATAGGCTGAGTATCTGGAGCTAA
>ML287824.1:35929-62430 GCA_005239495.1 Nicotiana undulata
TTTGGATTTCGGATCGGATTCGAATTGGTATATTTTAATCTGATCCGATCCGAAATCCAAAATTATTAGGCAATGTATAAATACTACACTTTAATTTCGGATAGTCAGTACTTTCTTTACATCTTCCTCCAAGTTATTACCTTTACAATTGCTAGAGTTAGCTATATTGGCACCATAGTACTCTCATAATTGTATAAACATGAATTTTTCTTAATGCATTGCCTCTTTTACAAAGAAAATATACATATTAGTTTGCAACATTGAGGAATTTACGATCCGAAATCCGATCTGATCCAAACTTTAAAATACGAATCCGATCCGATATAATTCGGATCGGATTCGGATTGAATTTTCTAGAATTCGAAATCCGAAATCCGAATCCGAAATGTGCTAAATCCGATCCAATCTGATCCGTGCACAGCCCTAAATGACGTGATACTGTTTAGCATGAGGAAAGAAATTCATTTCTATGCATGTATGNCTGGAGCTAAATCAATACAGAAATCAATATCTCGATCTGGAGGCATGCTTGGAAGATCTGACAGAAATACGTCTGAAAACTCTCGCACCATCGGCACTGAATCAATGGTCGAAGACTCGGCGGTGGTGTCCCGCACATAAGCAAGATAAGCCAAACAACCCTTCTCGACCATATGCCGAGCCTTCATGAAGGAAATGACCCGGCTGGAGGCACTAACTGAAGAACCTCTGACCTCCAGCCTAGGCGACTCAGGCATGGATAAAGTGACTGTCTTGGCATGGAAATATAACACAACATGATAAGGAGATAACCAATCCATGCCTAGGATAACCTCAAAATCAATCATATCCAGCAACAAAAGATCTACTCTGGTATCGAAACCGCAAAAGGTGATCACACAAGACTGGTAGACCTGGTCTACCACCACAGAATCGCCCACAGGAGTGGACACATATATAGGGGAACCTAAGGGCTCACGAGGGATATCCATAAAATGAGCAAATAGTACTGAAACATATGAATACGTGGATCCTGGATCAAATAGTACCGAAGCCTCCCTACCACATATTGAGATAATACCTGTGATTACGGCGTCTGAGGCCACTGCATCTAATCTGGCCGGAATGGCATAAGATCTGGCTGAGGCTCCAAAAGACTGAAATCCACAAAAGTGAACCGGAACTAACTAACCTCCTCCTGGCTGGCCTCCCCCTCTAGGACGACCCCTGCCGACCTGTCCTCCACCTCGAGGTGGCCAGACTGTTGGTGCTGAACTCCTCGGCTGATAACTCTGCTGCTCTACTTTGCCCCGATACCTGGGACAATACCTCCATGTATTACCCGGCTCCCCACACTCAAAACAACCTCCTGGTGCTACATCCCGCTGCCCGAAAGAGGAAGAACCCTGAATAGCGGGAGGGCGGTGTGAACCCTCTGGTAAGGCACTGAAATAGGAACTAGAGGATCTCTGATGACTGGAATAATTGCTGGGTGCACCCTGGGTGGATGAAGGACGATAGGAACGCTCTGGCATAGTGCTGCACTGAGGCCTCACTGAACTGCCTTGAGGGGGTGGTGGGGGTGCTGAATATGAAGGTCTGCTGGGCTGACCACCCCCGAACTAACCCCTACTCCTAGATGAAACATCCCTGAACTCTCTTGAGAATCTATCCCTCTTGTCCCGCTGACCCTGCTGACCTTATTCCCTGCTCCTCAACCGATACCCCTCAATTCGTCGAGCTATCTCGACTACAAGCTGGTAGGGGGTACCCATCTCCACCTCTCGGGCCATAGAGGCCCTAATACCTGGATGCAAGCCTGCCACAAACCGCCGCACCCTCTTGGCATCATTAGGCAATATCATAAGTGTATGGCGAGATAACTCGGAAAATCTAGCCTCGTAATCAGTCACTGACATCTGCCCCTGCTCTAGTCGCTCAAACTGACCCCCTAGCTCCTCCCTCTCAGAAGGTGGAATGTATATGTCTAGAAATAGCTGAGCGAACTGATCCCAAGTAACAGGAGGAGAATCTGCTGGCCTGCTGAGAATATATGACTGCCACCACCTGCAAGCTCTGCCCTCTAACTGAAATGTGGTTAAATCCACTCAATGGGACTCCAAAATCCTCATGTTGTGCAGTCTGTCCCTGCACCTATCAATAAAATCTTGAGCATCCTCTCCCCGCTCACCCCCGAAGACTTGAGGGTGAAGTCGGGTCCATCTATCTAACATCTTCTGCTAGTCACCCTCTGCAACTGGCCTAGGCTCCGGGGCTGCTACTATGGGCTGAACCCCTCCCACGGGCGGTGTGCCCGGGGTATGACGTGCTGCTACTGCCTGACTTGTGGCCTGAGCGGTAGGAGTCTGAACTCCCCCTCCCGCCTGAGAAGTAGCAGGGTCGGATAGAAATAAACCAGCCTGGGACATAGTGTCCATGAATCTCAGCATACGGCCCATGACCTCCTGAAAGCCTGGCCCCATCATGAAATCCACTGGAGCAGGTGCTACTGGAGGCACCCCATCCTGCTCCTCCATAATCGGGTCCTCTGGTGATGCCACTGGTGTAGCTCTGGGACGCCCTCGTCCCCTACCTCGAGCAGGTTCTCTACCCCTGCCTCTACCCCGACCTCGGGCAGGGGTGGGGGGGGGGGGCAGCGGCATCTCTCGGGCCAGAAACATCGGATGCGCGCGTCCTCACCATCTGTGAGAGAATAGAAGAATAAGTTTGAGTACATCATAGATTGCACGTTAGGATATGAATAAAGGGAAGTTTCCTAACACCCCATAGCCTCCTGAAGATAAGTACAGACGTCTCCGTACCGATCCGCAAGACTCTACTGGGCCTGCCCGTGACTCGTGAGACTTATGTGAACATAGGGGTCTGATACCACGTTGTCACGACCCAGAATCCTAATCCAGGTCGTGATGGATCCCAACGACGGGGTTAGGCAAGCCAATACGAATTACACTAAGTGTTACCCTTCCCATTTGATAAAACAAGTCAATATTTACCAATTTTAAACAGTTAAACATGATGCTAGCTTGATTTCAAAATAAAAGCATAACACTACATGGCCAAAACAAAACATATGTATGCCTGTACAACCCAAAACCCAAAATATACACTACGCGTGTGCCAGGAACTAGTGTCACGAGTGTCATGGGCAAAGTAACGTTATATACAAAGGATAATAATATATACAAATCCACAATCTGGATGAAATAGACGGGGAAAATAACAAAAGTAAGTGAAAACACCATGGTGATGCTGGGAATCGCCAGAGAAAGCAGCTCACCGTGAAGTCAAGTCCACAATCTCAGGATCTATCTCCGGTACAATAACCAGAAGCACCGGCCTCAGAACCTATACAGTTAAGTACAGAAGTGCAGCATGAGTACATAATAAATAAGTATGTACCCAGTGAGTATCCCGCCTAAACTCAAAGAAGTAGTGACGAGAGGTTGACTTGATACTCACTAAGGCCCAACAATAATAAGATATGATAGAATATAATTAAATATAGTAGGCATGTCAGGAAATAAACAACAAGTACATATCGAAAGCAGAAATTCGAACAACTACTGAACTAAACAATAAAGCACTTTCAAAGGTAAGACCACCGAACGAAACAATAATCACAAATTCTTAGATCCGCAGTGGCGTACAACCCGCTCCCATAAGGTACCTTCTAAACTCGTTGTGGCGTACGTCCCGATCCCATATGTATCTCAATACTTCTCAACACTACCGTGGCGTACAGCCCAATCCTATATATATTTCAAATACTTTTCAACTCTGTCGTGGCTTACGGCCCGATCCCATATTCATTTTAATTACTTTTCGACTCTACCATGGCGTACGGCCCGATCCCATATTCATTTCAATTACTTTTCGACTATGCTGTGGCGTATGGCCCAATCCCATATTCATTTCAATTACTTTTCAACTACGCTGTGGCGTACGGCCCGAGTCCCATATTCATTTCAATTACTTTCTTTCCATAACAAATTCCTTTCCATTCAACAGTTTTCCATAAAGCCTCATAGGAACGATACTATACAGAACATAATCTCATAGTACATATGGCGTCACAATAAATCATATAAAGCATTGCAAGGAAGCATATAAGGCATTACGAGGAAGCATATAAGGCATTACGAGGAAGAATATAAGGCATATAAGGCATTACGAGGAAGCATATAAGTCATGATGTGGGCCTAACTACCCGGACATAACAATGATAGCCGCTACATACAGACTCTCGTCACTTGGCGCGTACGTAGCCCCCAAACAACTTACACATATCATATACATCACCTATGGGGACAATTCCCTTTTACAAGGTTAGAAAGGAGACTCACCTCGTGTCGAATCTACCCCTCGGACCACAACTGCGCCCGAAACTCAAAACTCCACACCCGAGGACTCTCAACTAGCCAAAAGGTGTAAAATAATATCAATGCATGCACAATGCGGGACATTATCTTAGTTATATACTAAAATCGGTATTCTTGAAGAATTCCCAAATTCCAACCCCGACCCCACACGTTCAAATTCAAACATTCTTGAAGGGATCACTCACCCATAGCCTAAGGATCATTAAGGTGTGATTTCTACTTGAATTCAAGGCCTAAAATGGAAAATCACAAAATCCTCAAGAACCCTAAAATTACTACCTAATACTATGATTTTTAGATAATTTAGTAGGGAATTTAACTAGGAAATAAATGTTTGAAACTAATGCTAGATAGGGAATTTACTTACCTCAAGTACTAGGTTGAAGGCCCTCTTGGAAGCTCTCAAATAACACAAGGAAGAAGATGGAAAAATAGAAGAAATTACTCAATCCCGTGTTTTAAATGAAATCTCACTGCCAGGCCTACAGGGATTCTGCACCTGCGGCTCGAGGACCGCACCTGTGAGCTGGGGCTCGCACCTGCGGAATTGGGAAAGAGGGGTTGGGGTCGCACCTGCGGAGCTAGAGACCGCATGGCTGGGCAACCGCACATGCGGTCACACCAGATCAGGTGCACCGCTGCATCTTCAGCTGGTTTTTGGCCTCGTGTGGTGTCCGGGGGGCACCTGGGCCCACCCGAGCCCCCGTTCAACTATACCAACAAGTCCTAACTAATAATACAGACTCGCTCGAGCCTTCGAAACACCCCAGACAGCGCTAAACCTAATAATCACCCCTCAAAACCCCTAGGATCAAACTTAAAGATTTCTAAGTTCTTGATTTCTATAACAACGCGGCGGGCTGACCTATACTACCCGGAACGACCCCAAATTTTGCAGACGAGTCTTGAATGACATAACAGAACTATCCCCGGTCTCGGAATTTTATTCGAACCTAGGGAACATAAAATCACATTCCAAACCAAATTTCAAATTCTATGAAAATCCTCGAAACTTCATTAACTCTATATTTTCCCATTTTGATCCAAAACCCGTCAAATCAAGTCTGTTTCTTACCAAATTTCACAGATAACTTAAATAACACATATTGAACCTGTTCCGGGCTCCGAAACCATAATACGGGCATGGCAGCACAACTTTCACATCAAGGTTCATTTTTATAAGCCTTTATTATTTTCAGACAACAATTTTCTTTAAAAATTAATTTCTCGGACTTGGGTCCTCGGAATTCAATTCCGGGTATACCCCGAAGTCCCATATTTTTCTACGGACCTCCTGGGACTATCAGATCACGGGTCCGGGTCCGTTTACCAAAAATGATGACCAAAGTCAACTTTATTCAATTAATTATCATAAATTCAACTCTTTATCCAGTTTTCACATAAAGGCTACCCGACTGCGCGCCCGGGCTGCACACACACATCGAGGTGAGATTAACGGAGGCTTTCGAGGCCACGGAACACCGTCATAATTAACTTTACTTAAGATGACCTTTCGGGTCATCACATCCTATGAACCTAGGTGCTCTGATACCAACTTTTCACGACTCGAATTTACCCACCGTACGGTCTCGTGACGACACCTAGTCTCTATGAGTAGGTAAGCCTATATTGCGGAACAATAAGACAACTAATAACAAAACAGTAAAGATGAAGTAATACTATAAAATTTAGCCGCTCGACATCTACATCTTTTACTTTCCCGAAACCCGGAAGGTCACCAAGTCACAAGCTTTATACAGCTATAGCTCTATACAACGGAATAAAGGAAATGTGTATATGTTTATCTCCTATGCCTATAGTAGAGTAGATGGGGACACGTGAGATTCTGTGGACGCGTCAGAATTACCTCGCGCTCTCTTAACATCTGTTGTAGTACTCCTAGCCAAAATGTTGTGTACTGGTACCTGGATCTGCACATGGGGAAAACATGCGCAGGAAAGGGGTGTGAGTACTCCACATTCGGTACTCCGAAAGTGCCAAGCCTAACCCCAGTCAAGTAGTGACGAGGTCAGGTTAATGCTCTATTGAGTTTGAAAATAAGACAGGTATAAGTTTGAACAGTGACATATAAATATCTAAAATAAGCAGAATTTAAAGGAAAACTGAAAGAACTAATAAAGAAGATCCCTCGGCTCAACACATCATATATCTCAACAGCAAATATGCAATGCAGTACAGGGGGAAAGCTCCCGGATATCAGTCCGTAGTCCAAATTTAAATATGTTATGCAGTACCGGGGGAAAGCTCTCGGATCTCAGTCCGTAGTCCCAATTTAAATATGCAATGCAGTACAGGGGGAAAGCTCCCGGATCTCGGTTCGTAGTCCCAATTTAAATATGAGATGCAGAATCCTATCGGATACGGCTTAATTAAACAATTCGGAAAAACAATAGGCAATAATAGGGTAAAACTACCTAAGCATGGAGCAAATAGTAGCAAGTACAGGGAATTCAAGTTATAACAGGTAGGCATGCTCATTCCTATGCTAACTAATCAGTTATAACATGAAGCAGTAATATATGAATGAAATTAGTTATGTCATGGAAAGAAAAGCGGGAATTTAGCAACCATGACCCGTGTACGCACTCGTCACCCCACGTACACGGCGTCCACATAGTAAAATCAATATAAAAATGCCTAAGGGAAATCCCCAACACAGAGTTAGGCAAGCCACTTACCTTGACTGCACTAATCAACTCAATACCACGCTCTTGCCACACGTATCCGACTCCGGGTGGCCCAAATCTATTCAATTCGATTGCATAATGTAAATATCACTTCAAGGGAACAAAATAGCTAATTATTTCTAAGCTAATACACGAAATTAGGAAATTCGCCCAAAAAGTCCCCCGGGCACATGTCTCGGAATCGGGTAAAAATCATATATTCCGGTCACTCGTTAACTCACGAGTCTAACCATATAAGAATCTCTCAAATCGGAGGTCAAACACCCAATCAAAACTCAACATTTTGGTCTATGAAGTTCCTCCCATTTTTCCCTCTTTCTACCCAAGATTTTCGAAATTAGAGGTGGGAATTAAGATTGGAATCATGGAATTTGATCTATGATGGATAGAAATCACTTACCCGAGTTACCCAGGTGCAAAAGTCCTCAAAAATCGCCTTTCCCGAGCTCTCAAAATCAAAAATGGTGAAAATAACATAAACCCTCGAAATTGGACTTTTAAAAGACTGCCCAGTTAGTTCTACTATGCGATCACGTATAAAGAGTCGCGATCATGGAGAGTAAACCCACACACGCCTGAAATACTCTTACACGAACGTGGCTATGGGTCTGCGATCGCATACCTTCGCGCTCCAGAGCTTCGCGATCGCGGTTGGGGCCTCGTGACCGCACATAACAAAATATTGGAACCTCCCCAGACCACTGAACACTATGCGACCGCGATATAGGACAAGCGATCGCGAAGGCAAATCCTCCAACAAAATGCGATCGCGGACACCACCTTGCGATCGCAGAGAACAACTCCAGGCCTCGCCTCGCGGAGGGAGACCTGCAATCGCAATGAACAAAAAGCTGCTGGTGAAAAACCAGCAAAATCAGCAAAGAGTTTTAGGCTAAAAATGCTCGTTTGGGTATTCGGAACACACCTGAGGCCCCCGGGACCTCAACCAAGACTTGTTGATACCCAATTGTTTTCCAAATTATTTTCAAACTTGCATATAAGTTTTCAAAATTACTCTTTGTAATAATGAGTATCTTTCCTATTTTCCCCATATTTTTATTAAATTATTTTCTTGTTTATTTTAATATTTTATATTTAAATAATTCATAAATTGTGCTCTAAATAATTTCAAAATATTTTTCAGTTCAGTATGTCATTCATAATCATTTTTTACTTATTAAAATCCAATTATTTTATAAATGGCCAAATTGGGTCTTATTTAATTACAATTATAATCGTTTTGCAATTATGGCCTAATTAGATATTTTATACCTTTTAAAATTCGAATTTATGTTTCTTACCTTTTTTATATTGTCTGATTATTGTAATTTTACCTATTTTAACTTAATTTTATTTTTATACAACTATTAGCTATTTTAATTAATTAATTATCTATTTTTTACGGGTATTTAACAATTAGCCATATTTTTTTAAATTCTAGCCACGGTTTAACCTAATCTCTAAACCCAATTAACCCCAACCCATCAGATTAAACAACCCAACCCAATCCTAATTTTAACCTGGCCCAACCCCTGATTAGATCTGAGTCGTTGATCAAATACGATCAACGGCCCAGATCATTTCTTTCCTTAATTAACTCTACCTAACACCCCCTTCCCCGTCTCACTCTTTTGAGACCCCTCATCTCTCTATCTCTGGTCTTTCCCTCTCCCTTCTCTCTAGAACCTTCCTGGTCACCTCCTTCTCTGATGAGGTTCCGCCTGTCTCCAGCCACCTCCGGCCTCCCTCCTTTCGACTACCATCCGCCATGACGCCTCATTCTTCGGTTCACCTCATCTTTGAAACCTCTAAGGGTTTCTACCATGCCAAACGGCTACTAGAGTTCCTGCTCGGGTGGTTTTCCGGCCTTCTCCGGTGGGGGTTTGACACGACCATGCCATAACCTCCACTACCTTCGAGTTTCACGGCACGTTCTTCGATATCTCTATTTTCTTATGAAAACCCTAACTTTTGAACTTTCTGATTTCTCTAGATCTGTAATAGATCTACACATATTATCAACTCTCTCCATGTCTTTTTTTTAAATTTCTCAGTTTACTAAACGATGTCTCATCATTTTATAACTATGGTTTTAAAATCCTTTACGAAATAATTCCTTCTAATTTCTTAGTATTATTTCCTGATTTTATTATGTCTAAGCATTATTGGAACCGTTCTCTTTTTGTTTGAGTCATTTTGATAGAAACCCCAAACTCTTGGTTTCAATATGTGATTCTATGTTATTTGCGATGATATTTTTACCTATTCTATTATGATTGCTGCGCTTTCATGAGTACTCTGTGATTTTGTTTTTGTAAATTTTGTTCTATGATTGCTATTAGGGTTTCTGACTCTTCGTTACTTCTGACTCAATCATGTTTATTCTGCTATTACCTTTAATTATTTGCTATGTTTAGGGTTTCTGATTCTCTCCTATTGTGTGCTTACTCTGTATAACCTATGTTGATTCTTAAAATAGTACTACTAATATTTGAAATCCCTAATTTCCTGCGATTGATTTCCTTTAATTTATTTCCTGTGATAATCTTTAGAACTATTAGTTATTTCTTGCCTTATTACATGACTGATTTCACTATCAATTGATTCTTACAGTAGTGTTTTAATCTAAACCTCATGAACCTGCCCCCAATTCTCTACTGGGTGCTTACTATGTTCGAAATCTTTCCTTATTTGTTGTACGCGATTTCTTTACTTATTTGGTACCTGCTCTCTATTGTGTGAAGTGACTCCCTCAATTAAGGGGAGACTTCTGGCTCTTATTCTTTACAGATTCTCGAGTTAGTACAATTACTGAAGTAAATTGATTCTTTCCTTACTAAACCTGAACTTGCCCTCTTTGCCTTGTTTGAATCTTTACCGTTTGAATTAAATCCCTTGATTTCAGGGAGCACTTGCCTTAATTTCCTCATTATACTTGACTTAGATTTTTTACCTTATTACCTGCTTTTCAACTATATATATTTCTGCTCTTTCATTGTGGGAAACATCAATACTCTATACTACTCTCTTGTGCTCTTTCTTTCTATCTCTCTTTGCTCTATTTGTTACTCTCTACTCTTGCCTATTATTAGCCGGCTGTAAGCCAAGGCTAATAGTGCTATCACATTGCTCTCTTCTGCTTTGCTCTCTCTCTTAACACTGGTATGTTCTAATTTAACTTTACAACATCCTAAAACAAAATGTTTCAATTCTGGTTAAGATTCTTGTTGTTTCTTTTGTGTTTTTACTTATGGTTCTATTTCCTACCATGTAACTAGTATGTCTACTCTCTTTCTATGATCTCTCTTCTTCTTCTAGCCTAGCATGACTCCTGTTTTCCTCTCTAAAATTCATTATGGCCTATGTGACTCTTTTACTACTTCTTTCCACATATCTAGCATCTCTTTATGTGTGTTTCTTTATCTAATGCACCTATAATACTTGGTATTCTCATATTTGTATCTCCATCTATAATATGTGATAAACTCTTGGCATATCACATTCTGTGAAAATCTGTAACTTTGTTCTAAGGACTGATTACTGCAAATATGTTGCTACTATTACTTGTCTCTAATCCCTTTCCCCTATTTGTGTTTGTTTTCTTGAATTCTGCATACCTGCTGAGTAGTGACCATTCTACTGCTTCGTTTTCAAACTGGTTTTCATAAAAGATCTTTATTTATCCTCTAAAGCCATGTTATTTATAAACTCCCTTTCAAACTCAACTCTTTTTAACTACTCCTTCCTGCACTTCATATTATTCTTATACCTTTAGGTTCCACCTCCTCAGTGTGAGCATTGCTTAGGGACCTTGAGTTCCCTCTGAACTTTGACACACTGAGGCAGGTAATTCCTAACTACACCTATCTCAACTTTGGCAACTGCTGGGTGCTGGTATTGGCCAGGGCCCTCACAAGGGCCTTTGGAGCTTTGCCGCACCTAGGCTATGTAAGGCTGTGAAGCTCGAAAGGGGTGAGGCTGGAAGGTTGGGCCTGTTTGAAGGCTCCCTATAGAATAACTTCTTATTTTTCTCTTTGCAATTATTGTAATTCATTTTCTATGGTCTGTAATAATTTGTAAACAAACGATTAGGGCTGGATAGTGAATATGGGAGGGAACTATGCATGTTTAGTGTAGTATGGGTAGAAATCATGACTTAGGCTTTATTTCTCTATGTGTGAAATAGTATCATGCTTAGGACATGCATGCCATGCATTAAAAAAATCATAGTTAGGTTCTTCATTTCAACACATCCATTATATTCATGTCATCTGACACTATGTTCCCAGTATAACTAAACGAGTAACAAAAGGCTGTCATAATGTATTGCTCATGCATTTTTGGAAATATGACATATAGAATCCATGTTTTTAGGATGATACTTTGTGCATTAGATATCCTGCCCTTAGGACATCTTATTTATCAGAACTTGAACGCCTAGTTAACATAATCTAATACTCCCATAAAATATGTTTAATAAACTTAAAACAATTTCCTGCAAACATGTATCTATTAAAATCAGAATCCAAAAACGCATGTTCACCTTTTAAAATAAGTAGGCAATGTATACGACGCCTAGGCAAACCTTAGTCCTAACACGTATAAAATCAAATCAATTACGTTCTACTAGTTTAATCAGTTCCCTTTAAACATTTTGAACCCTGTTGTTCCCACTCCTGTTTTATCTCACTGAAATTCATTTTACTTTTATTAAAACTTCTGCTCTATTTTAAACAGTCTCGAAGTTGTGCATCTATTTCCTTTTACTGATTTTTACTGATCTCTGTTCTATTATGTTTTCAAACTACTGGGTTTTCAAAGATGCCTCACTCTGCTCAAAATCAATCCATCCTTGCTATGTATTACTTTAAGGTTACTATATTTTGATAAAGTTACTATATTTTGATACCCTCTCACTACTTCTTTTACTACAAGTTCTCTGTAAACTAATAACTATTACTCTATGTTAAGACACTGTATTTTAGTCCCTTATCTTTTAAAATCACTATGTTACTTCAAACCCCATGCTTTAATGACTTCATTCTATGTTTTCATAATGCTTTGAATCAGTGCGCACTGCTAAATCTTACCGCTGCCTTTAACTATTGTATTTTGAAAATCAACTATCCTTCAAGTCACTCAATCCTAATTGAATCTTCTACTTTCGTTGAGTTTCCAAAACAGATCTTTTGCAACTCACTGTTTTACTTAATACTCCTGTTTTAAACTTCCATCTTTGAGACCTTAAGTGTGTTTGAGACGTGCTACTTACATGTCTATGTGTGGAGGGACCTGTGAGACTTTACTTGTCTTTATATGTGGCCTTATATGTGCAGTCCTACTTGTTTTGTATGTCGCCTAGTATTTTGTCCTTTAAACCTAAGGGTTCATCCTAGTTCCTGCCTTGTAGGATTAGTAGTCCTAAACACCCTCCAGGACTTATAGAATGGGACGGGTAATGGCACGCAATAAGCATTCGTAACCAACACACGCATTTTTAAATAACCTTTACGGGGTGGAAAGGGTAGAATACGGATATGATGACCGGCGCACTAATACCACATGTAGCCGCCTCTTCGAGGTGTGACATACAGGGTATTGCATTGAAGTGATCCGTATTACTTTAAACCTAGGACAATTCTTTTCCAATGTTTATTCTAACGTTATTCAAAAACCTCTAAAGATTTTCATACTTGTTTGAAATCCCCTCTTATATGAACCTTACTTGTTACTTGTTCACTGTCCAAATTCACAAAACTTATTGGCTGGGACCCACAGTTGTGGATCTTTTGGGGTGCCTAACACCTTCCCCTTGGGATAATTTCAAGCCCTTACCCAATCTCTGGTAATGCGAACTAGTTCATGAGTTATCAACATTAGGTGCCCTAACGCACCATAAAATCATTAGGTGGCGACTCTTCTTTATAACCTTTCTTTTAAAGAGTTGTCCAAAATGTCATAAGACCGATCTCTCTGTACCTAACCCGTGTGATAGAAAAAGGGGGCGCGACAACATGGCGACTCTGTTGGGGATCTTCCCTAGGCTTATACCATTACAATTTGCTTTGTGAATTTGGACCTTTAATTTGCATTTAAATGCTTACACCTTTTTCTCGTTATATGTTGTTAACTAATTACTTGTTACAAGTATTTATTTCACCCGAACGACACTAACATATCTTCATGTTTTCTTTGTAACCGTTTTCCATTATAACTGTTGTATTTCCTTTCTTTACTGTTTTCCTCAACGTGAAAATTCATGCCTATTTGTTTTAATGCCTACATATCATGCTCCGCATTCATATTCCACTCGTGCAAAACAAATCCTATAGCAACGCTTACAATGAGTGGTTGCGCTATTCAAATATTATCACCCCTAAATTCGGAAAGGCGTATTTGCGGTAAAACTAGTCGATCTGCGGTGCAATCGACAGTTCCGTGCCTTTCCCCCTTGAGTTGTCCGCTCAAGGGTACCAGTATAAGACCCCAATAGAAACCTTATTCTATTGTATGTTGCATGCATCATGGTCAAACCTAACCTGGCTAACGTGTTGTCCGCATAATAGCCTTTAAGATAGCCTTGTCCAAAGTCTATTAGGTTTCCTTGGAACCCAAAAGGACGCTTTCATGTTCTGTGCATTTATTTGGAGAACTTAAATGCTCATTGCTAATTATCGATGTTAAACAGTCGAGTCCGGTGGGGGTAAGGGCCTAACCTATTTACTTTGCAGAGATGAGGCACGAGGTCCCCAGATTTTGCATGGTCACCAACATCCACCCAAAATTTCTAAATTGGTGGGAAGACTTGATCTCAAGCGACAAAACAGCAGTCATAAAACCCCCGGGGAACTTGCCCTCTCTCTTGGACATTCCGCCTAATAACATGATGATAGAGGATGCCACCTTATTCTGGGACTGTGATCGGTCGGTTTTTCGATTTGGAAACAACGAGATGACACCGCTGCTAGAGGAGGTGGGGGGTTTAGCTGGTTTGCCTTGGGAGTCTCAAGGGTTATTGATGCTTGAAAACCGAACATGCCGGGGTTTTCTCAAGATGATGGGACTCAAGAAGAATCCGTATTTAGTCTGCTTGGAAGACTCGGACATCCCCTTTGACTATTTGTACGAGAGGTATGGCCGTAGTCAGTCTTACCGCACCTACCAGGAAGAGTTCGCCCTCACCTCTCTAGGACACATTCACCGCCGGGTATTTGTCTTCATATTCTGCTTTTTGGGGTTGATGGTCTTCCTGACAAAGAAGGGGAGAATCCACACCAGATTGGCTATGGTTACCAAGACTCTGATGGAAGGGATCGACGGACAAGATTACAGCATTGTACCTATGATTGTTGCTGACATATACCGAGCGTTGGAGAACTGCCAACGAGGAGCGAAACATTTTGAGGGTTGCATCCTGCTACTTCATCTTTGGCTCACCGAGCATTTGCAAAGGGGTGACTACCGTCAAGACATACATAGGAGAGTTTGGGATGATCATATTGCTTTCCATCATCCAAAGCATATGAATTACATCCCTGACATGTTTGCACAGCCAGAAAATGCCTATGGATGGGTCGAGTTATTGGAAAATCTGTCGAGGATCAGATCCAATGGATATTCAAGTGGTTCCCGACCACTGAATTCACCATTCGGACTAGAGACACTCCGTTCCTGATATTGATTGGACTTAGAGGGACATACCCTTACGTCCCGATTCGCGTCCTGAGGCAGGCGGGGAGGAAGCAAGTCGTCCCAAGGGTCGAGAAAATAAGTCATCTCAGGGCGGACTTCCAAGATGACGACAGCCCTCACAAGTGTCAAGCTCAACAATTGTGGCACTGCAGGATACGATTGGAGAAGGATACTATCGAGCCTGACAAGTATCACGCTGGTTGCTCTCCTCACTATCTAGGATGGTTGGAAGATAACTAGGGAGGAAGTATTGAGCCAGGGTTCACTCGAGGACATATGGTCATAGATGAGAAAGCCGAGGCAACAACTAGGCTCAACCACCTTCGCAAAAGGCTCCGTGACTGTGAAGAAGATCATCATAAAATCCACATAGCCAACAAAAAGTGGATCGAGGAATGGAAGGACATGGCCATCACATCCACCCAGAGGCTAGCACACTTGGAACGAGGCATAGTTGACTTGGAGGAAAAGTTCCTTAGGAGGATCGAGACTTGTCAAAAGACCGAGGGAACTGAAGTGGGAATTCTAGCCAAGACCTACTTACTGCTGGGACTTCGCGAGATGGGAATGTTGATCAAGGCAAGTAGAGGTTCCGAGTCTGGGGAAGGTCCTTCTAAGACCAAATAGATAGGATTTTTCTTTACTTTGCTTTTGATGTAATGATGCCACTAGCCATTAGTGACATTTTACATTTTCGTATTTTTTAAAGTCAAGTTGGATTCGTCTATTTTATTATCAATAAAATGAGGCATTTAGTATTTAGTTCTCCAAATTAATTTATCGTTAGGCCTACCTCGAACATCAAGAGGTTCCCCAACTTAGGAGGCGTTTTACATTTTTGCATTACGTGTTTAAATTACCGCAATATTCTTCATAATATTCACTAACTTCACTGCCTTTTTTGTTAGTTATTCCACTTCCCCAAAGGTTAGTTCGTGCACTCTGGCATCAACAGCTTATTGCACCAGATCAAAGGGTCCTCCTCCTACTCCTCCTCCCAGTCCTCCGTAAGGGAAAAGTAAGGGTAAAACCAAGATGGCAGATGCAAGTGGTACTAGAAAAGACAACAGGGATGAACAGGTTGAGATCACAGATGGTCAGGGTATTCAGGTTCTGCACGAGGCTATGACTCCACTAGAGAAGAAGCTGCTGAAGTTCCAAGAGGAACTTGACCAAGTCAAGAATTTGGCCCACTTATCATTCTCCCTCAACGTCCCAGACGTTCACTTCCCAAATACTCTGAACCCCACTTTACCCCAAAACGCCCCCAAACAACCCAATCATCCTAAAGATCCCGTTCCACTAGCACCACGCAACACATGTCACTACAACACTCCGCCTCTCCAGGATCACACGAGAGACCACCTCCAGGCTTATGACAACCCCATTTATGTGGAAACCGTAGCTCATTCCACACCGCATACCTATGAGTCCGACGAGAAGGACAAGCTCATCAGGAATCTGGCCAAGGAACTCAAGAATTTGACCAACCGAGTTTAGGGCGTCGAAGGAGTTAAAGGAGTTGAGGATTGAACTATGAGGATCTTTGCATACAGCCCGATGTTGAACTGCCTGAAGGGTACAAACCTCCTAAGTTCGAGATGTTTGATGGTACTGGTGACCCGAGAGTCCATCTGAGGACTTACTGCGACAAATTGGTCGGAGTGGGGAAATATGAAAGGATCCGCATGAAACTCTTCATGAGGAGTTTGAAAGGTGATGCACTATCCTGGTACATCAACTAGGATCCAAATAAATTGATCAATTGGGTGAATATGGCTACGGACTTCATGGATAGATTCAGATTCAACACGGAGAATGCACCGGATATGTTCTACATCCAGAACTTGAAGAAGAAACCAACAGACACTTTTCGCGAGTATGCTACTCGTTGGAGGTTAGAAGCTGCCAAGGTCAGACCGGCCTTAGAAGAGGAACAAATGAAGATATTCTTTGTGTGCGCTCAGGATCCTCAGTACTATGAGCGACTGATGATGGTCGAAGGGCACAAGTTTTCTGATATCATCAAGTTGGGAGAGCGAATCGAGGAAGGCATCGAAAACGGTATGGTTACTAATTTTGAAGCCTTACATGCTACCAATAAAGCTCTGCAATCTGGTGGTGTGTCCAAGAAAGAGGATGTAGGAGCCGTGATGGTAGCACAGCAAGCCAAGTCCCCTCCCAAATACCAAGTATGCCCCGCACCTTCCTTCACTTACCAACCAGCTCCAAGTTACCAAGCACATTCACCTCAATACCAGACACCCTCACCCACCTACCAAACTCCACCATCCATATATCAGCCTACCTCGCCCAGATTCTCACAACCAGCTCCCGTCTATAATGCCTACAATTCCCAACCTTCTCACTATCAATAACCACCTAATCGCCAAAACTTCCCGAGACCTCGCCCAAACTTCGAACGTCGTCCACCAAAATAGTATACTGCTATAGCTGAACCCATTGACCAATTACATGTAAAGCTTAAAGCCGCCGGTTATGTCACACACATCCCCGCTGTCATGCCTGAGAACCCATCTCAGTGAGTCAACCCAAACAAAACCTCTGCTTACCACTCCGGCATGAAGAGACACACCATCGAGGAATGTCGTTCCTTGAAAGACAAGATACAAACCCTCATAGATAACAAGATCATTGTAGCCAACGACCCTGCTCCTAATGTTCGCAATAATCCGCTGCCCGACCATAAAGGCGATGTCCACATGATTGAGGTTGAAGATGATTGGGATCCCGAGGGATCAATTGGGCTAATTGCCGAGGGTGATCGGAAGAAGCCTGCAATTACTCTTAATCCGATTGTGGTCAAGATACAGCCATCCAAGGAAGTTGAGGTAAACATCTCCATTCCATTTGAGTTTGAATCAAGACCACCTGCCGAGGGAAAATCCCCAGGACCGATCGAAGTCGAGTTTGTGCGACCGCTCGAAGTTGCAATCCGGCTATCTATAACATATACTCCGGCAGGAATAAGAATGACCACACCTATTCCAGTGGAAATGTCAACAACGACACCCTTTTACTCAGACGCCATTCCATTTGACTACACCGCTGAAGCAAGGAGGAAAGGTAAAGGCATGTCTGAAGAAGCCATCGCTGCATAGGGTATGACAAAAACTGGCAGAGTTTATACCCCCGAGCATTTGGCCGAGTCTAGCAAGAAGGCCACAACCGGCCCCCCATCATTGAAATAGGTTCAGACGATCAGTGGAGAAAGATACAAGCCAAGGAATACTCAATCCTCGAATAGTTGAAAAAAAAGCCAGCTCATATATCTATCCTCTCCCTGTTACAAAACTATGAAACTCACAGGAGTGCTTTGCTAAGGGTGCTAAGTGAAGCATACGTGCTAGACAATATCATCAGTGGAGAAATGGCCAATATGGTGGGCCATATACTGGAGAGCCACAAGATCACTTTCCATGAAGATGAGCTACCGCTCGAAGGGCTAGGGCATAACAGAGCACTACACATCACTGTACAATGTGAGAATCATTTCATCACAAAGATCCTAATTGATGGGGGTTCCAACCTCAACATCTGTCCGCTGGTCATACTCAAGATATTGGGCAAGAGTCTACATGAGATAAATGAAGGAGAGATCAACGTAAAGGCCTTTGTTGGTTCGTAGAGGTCCACCATGGGAGAAATCACCTTATTTTACAGATGGGACCAACTTGGTTCGATGTAGATTTCCAAGTAATAGATGTGCCTGCGTCCTACAACTTACTGTTGGGATGACCTTGGATCCACGCGGATGGGGCCGGGGTATCAACTCTACACCAAGCTGTGATGTTTGAATGGAATCATCAAGAGGTAATCATTCATGGCGACGGTAGCAACCATATCTACGGTCGCCGGGAAGAAGTTGGGCGGAGAAATCTGTCACAACGTAGAACGTGTTAACGCCATTGACAAAGACAAGTGGTGGGGCAGTAAGACCAAAAGCATATTGAACTGGCAAGGGTACGAACCGGGTAAAGGGCTCGGTAAGCATCTTCAAGGAATAACAAAGCCAATAACACTCAAGAAGCACGGTACTACTTTTGGTCTAGGGTACGAGTACACTTGGAAGGAGTTCAAGGACTGGTCGCCACCATGGCGCGGCCCCTATTACCCATTGGAGCAGCCAATACCCCGCATAGAGCAGACTTTCCAGCCAGATGACATCACATATGGTACAGACGAGGAGGAAGCGCTAGCGGCAATAAGGGATTTATTTCTGGATGATGAGGATATGGACTACTATGTCATTCTTGAAGAGGAGGGGGAGGAAGGCCCTTCCATACAAGTCGTAAGAAAGGGATCACATCTCAACAATTGGTCCGTCAAGACAACCAAAGTCCGTCGAGCCTCGGGGTAGCAAGGCTAACAAAACAAGCATCATTTACAATTTATTTATTTAAAGAATTTTCTTCCTTTTCGTATTTTTTATTTCTACAAGAGCTCCTATGTTCAAACAATTATTCAATTTATCAAAGCATTTCCAGTTTCTTTATAAAACTCATATTTACTTGTTACTATTTTCCTTCCCATTACTTTATTTACACAACATTACTATTACTTATCTTGATGAACCGACGACCGTGACCTGCAACGAGGCAACGCAACAAATGGATCCCGAGTCAGACGAGGATGATATAACTGAGGACATTATTAAGGAAGTTGAGAAATTTGAGAATAGACCTAAGTCCAATTTGGACGAGACTGAGGTTGTCAACCTGGGAAACGTAGAGACCGTCAAAGAAACACGCATCGGCATTCATCTATCGCCGTCAGAAAATGAGGAATATACGGAATTCTTAAGGGAATATGAGGACATATTCACCTGGTCAAATGAAGACATGACTGGCCTCAGTACATCCATTGTGGCCCACAAGCTGCCAACCAATCCAACATGCCTACCAGTAAAGCAAAAGCTCAGGAAATTCAAACTAGACATGAGCTTGAAAATCAAAGAGGAGGCCACCAAGAAGATCAACGCCGGGGTTCTCCGAGTGGTCGAATATCCTACATGGTTAGCCAACATTGTGCCTGTACCAAAGAAAGATAGGAAGGTTAGAGTCTGCATCGACTACCTGGATCTCAACCGGGCCAGTCCGAAAGACGACTTCCCCCTGCCAAACATACACATCTTAATTGACAATTGTGCCAAGCACGAATTGCAGTCCTTTGTAGATTGTTTTGCTGGTTACCATCAGATTTGGATGGACGAAGAAGATGCTGAGAAAACGACATTCATTACGCCGTGGGGAGTGTATTGCTACAAGATGATGCCATTCGGTCTGAAGAATGCAAGGGCCACTTACATGAGGGCCATGATTGCTATATTCCATGATATGATTCACAAGGAGATCGAGGTATATGTGGCCGACGTCATCATCAAATCAAAGAAAGTTGCTGATCACATGGAGGATCTCAGAAAGTTCTTCAACAGGTTAAGGAAATACAATCTGAAACTTAACCCTGCAAAGTGTGCGTTCAGGGTTCCTGCCGGGAAGCTGCTAGGGTTCAGTGTCAGTCGTTGAGGAATAGAGCTAGATCTATCAAAGGTCAAAGCCATCCAAGAATTGTCACCACCAAAGAACAAAAAGGATGTTATGAGCTTCCTGGGACGACTCAATTATATCAGCCGGTTCATAGCCCAGTCTACCGTCATTTGTGAACCAATTTTCAAAATGCTAAGAAAGGATGCTGCCACCAAATGGACTGAGGATTGTCAAAAAGCCTTCGACAGAATCAAAGAGTATCTCTCAACACCACCAGTCTTGGTACCCCAAGATCCGGGTAGACCCCTATTACTCTACCTGGCCGTATTAGATGGAGCTTTAGGTTGCGTTCTCGGGCAACATGACGAAACAGGGAGGAAAGAGCAAGCAATTTACTACCTCAGCAAGAAGTTTACTCTATATGAGACCCGATATTCTCTATTAGAGCGCACCTGTAGTGCTTTGACTTGGGTCGAACAGAATCTGAGGCATTATTTCTGTGCCTACACAACATACCTCATATCAAGGATGGATCCGCTCAAGTACATCTTTCAGAAGCCCATGCCCACTGGCAAGCTAGCTAAATTGTAGATCCTATTAAGTGAGTTCGATATCATTTACGTGACTCAAAAGGCGGTCAAGGGACAAGCATTAGCCAATCATCTTGCTGAAAATCTTGTGGACAGAAAATACGAACAATTGAAAATGTATTTCCCCAATGAGGAAGTGTCATTCGTAGGAGAGGACATTGCGTAATCCTACGATGGTTGGAGGATGTTCTTTTATGTGCGTTTCTTTATCAATTGCTTGGCTTCTAATGCACCTATAATACTTGGTATTCTCAGATTTGTATCTCCATCTATAATATGTGATAAACTCTTGGCATATCACATTCTGTGAAAATCTGTAACTTTGTTCTAAGGACTGATTATTGCAAATATGCTGCTACTATTACTTGTCCCTAATCCCTTTCCCCTATTTGTGTTTGCTTTCTTGAATTCTGCATACCTGCTGAGTTGTGACCATTCTAATGCTTCCTTTTCAAATGGTTTTCATAAAAGATCTTTATATTATCCTCTAAAGACATGTTATTTCAAAACTCCCTTTCAAACTCAACTCTTTTTAACTACTCCTTCCTGCACTTCATACTATTCTTAGACCTTTAGGTTCCACCTCCTCAGTGTGAGCATTGATTAGGGACCTTGAGTTCCCTCTGAACTTTGACACACTGAGGCAGGTAATTCCACACTACACCTATCTCAACTTTGGCAACTGCTGGGTGCTGGTATTGGCCAGGGCCCTCACAAGGGCCTTTGGGAGTTTTGCCGCACCTAGGCTATGTAAGATTGTGAAGCTCGAAAGGGGTGAGGCTGGAAGGTTGGGAATGTTTGAAGGCTCCTTATAGAATAACTTCTTATTTGTTTCTTTGCAATTACTGTAATTCATTTGCTATGGTCTGTAATAATTTGTAAACAAATGATTGGGGCTAGATAGTGAATATGAGAGGGAACTATGCATGTTTAGTGTAGTATGGGTAGAAATCATGACTTAGGCTTTATTTCTCTATGTGTGAAACAGTATCATGCTTAGGACATGCATGCTATGCATTAAAAAAATCATGTTTAGGTTCTTCATTTCAACACATCCATTATATTCATGCCATCTGACACTATGTTCCTAGTATAACTAAACGAGTAACAAAAGGCTGTCATAATGTATTGCTCATTCATTTTTGTAAATATGACATATAGAAACCATGTTTTTAGGATGATACTTTGTGCATTAGATATCATGCCCTTAGGACTTTTTATTTATCAGAACTTGAACGCCTAGTTAACATAATCTAATACTCCCATAAAATATATTTAATCTACTTAAAACAATTCCCTGCAAACATGTATCTATTAAAATCAGAATCCAAATACGCATGTTAACCTTTTAAAATAAGTAGGCAATGTATACGACGCCTAGGCAAACCTTAGGCCTAACACGTATAAAATCAAATCAATTACGTTCTACTAGTTTAATCAGTTCCCTTTAAACATTTTGAACCCTGCTGTTCCCACTCCTGTTTTACCTCATTGAAGTTCATTTTACTTTTATTAAAACTCCTGCTCTATTTTAAACAGTCTCGAAGTTGTGCATCTATTTCCTTTTACTGATTTTTACTGATCTCTGTTCTATTATGTTTTCAAACTACTGGGTTTTCAAAGATGCCTCACTCTGCTCAAAATCATGCCATCCTTGCTCTGTATTACTTTAAGGTTACTATATTTTGATAAAGTTACTATATTTTGATACCCTCTCACTACTTCTTTTACTACAAGTTCTCTGTAAAGTAATAACTATTACTCTATGTTAAGCCACTGTATTTTAGTCCTTTATCTTTTAAAATCACTATGTTACTTCAAATCCCTTCTTTAATGACTTCCTTCTATGTTTTCTGAAAGCTTTGAAACACTGCGTACTTCTAAATCTTACCGCTGCCTTTAACAACTGTATTTTGAAAATTAACTATCCTTCAAGTCACTCAGTCCTAACTGAATCTTCTGCTTTCGTTGAGTTTCCAAAACAGATCTTTTGCAACTCACTGTTTTACTTAAAACTTCTATTTTAAACTCCCATCTTTGAGACATTAAGTGTGTTTGAGACGTGCTACTTACATGTCTATGTGTGGAGGAACCTGTGAGCCTTTACGTGTCTTTATATGTTCCCTTATATGTGCAGTCCTACTTGTTTTGTATGTCGCCTAGTATTTTGTCCTTTAAACCTAAGGGTTCAGCCTAGTTCCTGCCTTGTAGGATTAGTAGTCCTAAACACCCTCCAGGACTTATAGAATGGGACGGGTAATGGCACGCAATAAGCATTCGTAACCAACACACGCATTTTTAAATAACCTTTATGGGGTGGGAAGGGTAGAATACGGATATGATGACCGGTGCGCTAATACCACGTGTAGCCGCCTCTTCGAGGTGTCACATACCGGGTATTGCATTGAAGTGATTCGTATTACTTTAAACCTAGGACAATTATTTTCAAATGTTTATTCTAACATTATTCAAAACCCTTTAAAGATTTTCATATTTGTTTGAAATCCCCTCTTATATGAACCTTACTTGTTATTTGTTCACTGTCCAAATTCACAAAACTTATTGGTTGGGACCCACAGTTGTGGATCTTGAGGGGTGCCTAACACCTTCCCCTTGGGATAATTTCAATCCCTTACCCAATCTATGGTAACGCGAACTAGTTCATGAGTTATCAACTCTAGGTGCCCTAACGCACCATAAAATCCTTTGGTGGCGACTCTTCCTTAAACCCTTTCTTTTAAGAAGTTGTCCAAAATGTCATAAACCCGATCTCTCTGTACCTAACCTGTGCGATAGAAAAAGGGGGCGCGACAAGACTACCAACCACCCCTTATACTTCATTCAAACTTGGTCGAGCCTTAAAACACGCATCATAACATCAAAATCATCAAATATACGAAGATTCAAGCATAAGAAGTTATGAAATATCTAAAATCCACATCCGATGCCGAAACACGTCTAAACTTATCCGAATGACCTCATATTTTGTACACAGGTCAGAAATGACATTACGGACCTGTTGTCGCTTTCGGAATTCCATTCCGAGCCCGGTATCAAAATTTCACCTATCGGCCAAAATTGCCGAAATTCTAACTTTCGCCAATTCAAGCCTAAATCTACAAATGACCTCGAAAACATATTCCGAACACGATCCTAACCCCGAAATCACCCAACAGAGCTAACGGAGTCGACGAAATTCCATTCGGAATCCCTCTTCACATAGTTCTAGCTACAGTCTGATTTCTAAAGCTAAAATTCACATTAAGGTACTATATGTCCAAAACCACTCCGAATTTCACCACTCGACGCCCCGACAAGTTCCAATAGCATAAAAAGATAGGGGAGAAGCAATTATTAGGGGATCAGGGCAATAGCTCTCAAAACGATCGACCGGGTCGTTACAAACTTATCAAACCTGATGGCATGTTCTGACATTGTCATGGTGACCTGACAGAATCGTTCAAACCCTAAGCGCCACGCAAAAATGGAAGGTTCGAGAAACTAACTCTTTCAAAAGCATTATGAGAACTAAGTCAAATAGTTGATGTTGCATTGGCTGGTCGTCCTCTTCGTAGGCTTGCCTCAACCACCGGCAACCAATTTCTCCTTTACCATGTTGACTCGACACTGCTGAGCTACCCCACTTATTCATGTACCCTTCGTTATTCCTTGGGGTAACTCTTATCCTTAATGATGCACAATGACCCCAAAGGTAGAGTACTATGCAGATAAACCTTGGCACGAACCATATAGTCTAGAAGCTTGTCAACCACTGTACTCCCTCTGGAGCACCCCAAAATCCGCAACCGTGACTTCCACGTTGAGTATACCTTCTGTATATTTAAAGTTGTCTATATAACTCCTTTGGTACTGAGGTATATGGTTATTAAGGAGGCAGACATATCGCAAGTCTCAACTTTATCTCTTGCAAAATCTTAGGCCTTATACATTCCGAGCCAAAACTGATATAACACATGACCCCACAATCTATTCCTTGACGGAGGACTTCCTTATTTGGCACGAAGTCATAGGTCACAATGTCTGACAATCCATAATGTTAAACTTCACAGCTCATATAAATCAACCCCGTTGCTTTCAACTTATTCCCATGTTCTACAATTCTTCATAGCAGCGATCAAGAAAATCATGTTGGTCCTCAAAAGATGTACCACTGAAATGGAGTGGAAATAGTTTGGTAAACTTGTCCAACTTCAATAAACGGATTATTGCACCCTGTAACACTGGAGTAACTATAAATCCTTCCGGAATCTGAATTAGTCCAACATGTACCAATTGAGCTAGAACCTCCCCGTCTAGATCCGTTTGAGACTGTACAATAGGTGCTAATGTTCGAGCTTTAGACTGAGCTATGCTTCTGTCTCTTCCCCTAATTGTAGCTGTCATTGGGGCTTCATCTCTTGTCCGGTTGTAGGCGCTTTGCATGTTGTTGAGATTTGCGAGAGGACAAGAATAGAAGAGTTCAATCATTAGTAATAAAATAAATTCGCACGATAGAGTAGCATAGACGTGAAATTGTTCCTAACTCGATAGCCTCTAAAAGATAAGTACAGACATCTCCGTACCGATCCTTCAGACTCTAACAAGCTTGTTCGTGAATTGTGAGACCTAAGCAACCTAGTGCTCTGATACCAACTTGTCACGACCCAAATTCCCCCAACCTTATGGATCGTGATGGCGCCTAACACCACACTTGCTAGGTAAGCCAATGTTAGAGTTCGATTAACTACTTCCTTTGATTTGCCATCTACACATAATGAACAATTATAAAATCAACTTAAGCTACTGACTTTCAATGAATAAATCCGAACATAAAATAATAAACACTTAATTAAAACGTGCCACGAACTAGTTATATAAATAACTCTAAGACTAACCCATGGTCTGGTGTCACAATTCACGAACTACTAAGGAATACTACAAATAATGAGCTGAAAGAAATAATGTGTAATTGTTTTGGATCAAGTAAAAAAGTAGTCTATGTAATGTAGGGAAGACTCACAGGATATGCGAACGCCAGCAGATCTACCTCATGTCTCCGAAAGATGAATGCGAGCTACTAAAGATCTCCTAACGTTGTCCGGTACCTAGATCTGCACAAAATAGTGCAGAGTGTAGTATTAGTACAACTAACCCCATGTACTGAGTAAGTGCCGAGCCTAACCTCCACGAAGTAGTGACGAGGATACGGTAGGGCAATTATACATAACCTGTAACAATATATAATAAAGCAAGAAAGAAATTCCAAACTAAACGAAAAACAAAAAATTGTAACAATAAATAAAAAAACTTAGCTGCCTTTACCAGGTCTCAGCTATCCCCAAATTCTCACATAAGTTTAAAACTTTTAAACTTCTTTTTAAAATAATCGTAAGTTCAAAATATGAAAAATAGTAAAGTAAAACCATAAGTTCTCAAATCTGTAAGTTTCAAATCCTTGAGTTTCAAAAACCAGTAAAACATAAGTGTCCTCCCTTATCGCTCCTTGTTGCGGCGTGCAACCCGCTCCCACCTGTCCTCCCTTATTGCTCCTCCACACACAGACACACACACACACACACATACATATATATATATATATATATATATATATATATATATATATAT
>ML287824.1:62558-96282 GCA_005239495.1 Nicotiana undulata
TACATATATATATATCACCCTTATTGCTCCTGTTTCGGCATGCAACCCGATCCCACCTGTCCTCCCTTATCATTCCTTGTTGCGGCGTGCAACCCGCTCCCACCAGAAAATAACATCTCTTTATTTTTGTAAAAAGATTTTCATAATTTAAGTCAAAGCCTTTCACCATATTTATGTCTCAATAATTGTAAACAGGACAAGTTTCACTTTAAATAAAAGTAAGAGCAGAATCTGAAATAATAACAATAAAACAATGAGTGTTCCAGCCTTTATTTTATAAACAGTAAAACATGAATATTCTCCCTTATTTATCCTTGTTGCGGCGTGCAACCCGATCCCACTTGTGCAACCTTATCTCCCCCCCTCCCCCATATATATATATATATATGTGTGTGTGTGTGTGTGTGTGTGTGTGTGTGTGTCTATCACCCTTATTTCTCCTGTTGCGGCGTGCAACCCGATCCCACATGTCCACCCTTATTACTCCTTGTTGTGGCGTGCAACCCTCTCCCACCAGACATATCGTATCAGTTTATTTATAAATTTTCACAATTCAGGCCAAGACTTTCACAATACTTTTGTCTCAACAATTATAAACAAGAAAACTATATTTTTCTCATAAACTTCATCAATATCATCTCAACCATGAAACCAACAGGAATATAAATATATATCTCATAAAACAATGTCAAACTGCTCAACCTTTATGTACCACAAGGAAACTAAGAAAACAACAAATACTCCTTCAAATTAATTACAACAAGACTTAACAACAAAATAACAAAGCCAAGTAATCATAAAAACAAATAATGAGCATAAAACAATTAAGACATGAATAAATTAAATTGGAAACGAGGAAAGGATCATGTTTAACAGACAATTTGATGGTGCATAGATACTCGTCACCTCACCTATACACCGCAAACATGCATATTCACATAAAAAATAAGTAGGGATTCCTATTCCCTCAAGTCAAGGTTAAACCAAGCACTTACCTCAAATTCGCAGGCCACTCACTGCAAAATTATAGCTTTTCCTTTTGAATCTTGCTCTAACTTGCTCGAATCTAATCATAATTTACTTAATATCATTAATTAAGGCTAAAGGAATTGACTTTATTGAAAATTATAATCTTTCCTAAGTTTTCTCAAAAAAGTGAAAACCCGACCCCGGGCCCGGTTGGTCTAAACTCGGGGTTCATACCAAATTACGTTTACTCATTGTCATGACCCGAAATCCCACCGTCGGGACCGTGATGGCGTCTAACGTTGAACCCGCTAGACAAGCCAACGTTCCGGTTAATATAACTTATTTCTTTGTTATTAGGCATTTAAAAGAAAAGCGATAAGCGATCACAAATCCAGCTAATAGTACGAAAGCTATGAAATATAACAACTTAAATATTTGATATTACAAAATCCTTGGTAACACCCCAGAACTGGTACCACAAATCCACGGACTATCTAAGAATGCTAAAAACAAAGTCTGAATGAACAATACACTGTCTCAGAAATACAAAGGAAAAGACAGAAAAGGAGATAAGATAGGAGGAGACGCCAAGGCCTGCGGACGCCTGCAGGACTACCTCAGTGTCGCCTGTGGACTGAAGGATACTCCCTTGATCAGTGTCCACCGGGTCCGGTACCATAATCTGCACAGCATAAAGAAGTGCAGATGCAGCATCAGTACAACCAACCCCATGTACTGAGTAAGTGCCGAGCCTAACCCCGACGAAGTAGTGACGAGGCTAGGACACGACAAATAACAAATACCTGTGCAGTTCAATAATATGAAGCAGGAATAATAAAACGAAGTAAAAAAATAAGTACCAAATGGGGAAAACATGCTGGGGGAAAATGAGTAACAACTACTGAAATAATGGTACATGACAACAACTGAAATACTTAAATAGTAGCAAGAACTAACAACTCTAAAACAATAAGTAAACATCAACGACACGTCATGTCCCCTCGTGCTATAATATCACAAAACACGGCACGGAATGTCCCCTCGTGCATAAATAAACAACATCACGGCACAGAATGTCCCCTCGTGCATAAATAATCAACAACACGGTACGGAATGTCCCCTCGTACGTAAATATCGTAAACATGGCACATAATGTCCCCTCGTACATAAATAAACAATAACATGGCACGGCATGTTCCATCGTGCATAAATATAGTAAAACAACAATTGATAGGAACATAAGCAATAAGAAACCTTAAATACATAGGAATAATCAACAAAAGTAATACCGTCCCGACAAGTGACACAACTATAACCAAACCTATACAGATATATAACTTAATAGCATATCCCTCAACCGAATCATTACTCAACAGTACTCACAACTGAGAATTTCCATCAATTGAATAACTACCAAATGATATCAAATCAATAAACACGGTAAACGTTAATGAAAATCACAGAATTACTCATATTCGACTCACGGGCATGCTTTACCACAACATATAGGTACTCATCACCTCACCTAAACATTGGACATGGAATAGACACGTAGCAAATAGGACTCAACACCTATTCCCTCAAGCTAAGGTTAGGCCAAACACTTACCTCGATGACACGAACTCAATTCAAGCCTCAACTACCGCTTTACCTCTTGATTCCACCACCAACTCGCTTGTATCTAGCCACAAGTTACTTAATTATATCAATAAATGCTAAATGAATCAATTCTAATGCATGGAAAAATGAGTTTTGTAAGGTTTTCCCCAAAAGTCAAAAATCGACCCCGGGCCCGCTCGATCCAAACTCGAAATTCAGACCAAAACCTGATTACCCATTCACCCTCGAGCCCGGATATATAAATGATTTCGGAATTCGACCTCAATTTGAGGTCTAACTCCCCAAATTTCAATATTCTTAGGTTTTTCCCAAAATTCCCAATTCTACCATGAAAACCCTAGATTTTAGGATGAATCTTGTAAAAAGAAATTAAGGATTAAAGAAAATGAGTTAGAAATTACTTACTAATGTTTTGGAGAAGAAAGAGTGTTTGAAAAATCGCCTCTTATTTTTTAGGGTTTTGAAAATTGAAAAATAACTGAAAATCCCGTTTAAATATACCTCTCCCCCTCAAGGCCCACCGCGGAACGCATAAAAGCGACAGCTGTCGCGAAGGCCTCCCCAACCGCGGACCGCACAAAGGCGACCGCGGCTGCGAAGACCCCTCTACCGCGGAGCGCACCTAATCGACCGCGGACCGCACTAGCAGGTTCAGAGACATGTACTCCTCTGAACCTGCAACAACCCTGTTCTAAGCCTAAAACATCCCCGGACCTACCCGAAACTCACCCGAGCACTCGGAACTTCAACCCAAAGGTGCACACAACCTCGAAAACATCTTACGGACTTATTCGTGTAATCAAATCACCGAAATAACATCATAAACGTCGGATTAAACTCCAAAATCAATGAATTTTCTCTAAACCTCTTTAAACATCAAATTTTGCATTTTTTTTCCGAATCACGTCAAACTAAGCCCTTTTCTTACCAAACTTCACAGACAACACATATAAATCATAACGAACCTGTACTGGGCTCCGGAACCAATATACGGGCCTGATACCACACGTTTTACATGGAATTTAATTTTCAAAAACCTTTATATGTTTCAGAAGATATTTTTCTTTAAAAATTCATTTCTCGAACTTGGGACCTCGGAATTTGATTCCGGGCACACGCCCAAGTCCCATATTTTCTACGGACCCTCCGGGACAATCAAATCATTGGTCTGGGTCCGTTTACCAGAAAATGTTCACCAAAGTAAACTTTACTCTAATTTCAATACAAAAATATCATTTTCACCAGTGTTTCTCATAACAGCTTCCAGGCTACACGCCCGAGCTGCGCATGCAAATTAAGGTGAGATAGAAGGAGCTTCCCGTGATCTCGGAACACAAATTTAGCTAGAAATACACGGGATGACCTTTTGGGTCATCACAATCTCCACCTCTAAAACAAACGTTCGTCCATGAACGGACATAGAAAGATACCTGAATCGGGGAAAAGATGGGGATATCGGCTTCGCATATCGAACTCGGACTCCCAAGTGGCTGCCTCAACAGGCTGCCCTTTCCACTGAACACGAACCGAAGGATAACTCTTTGATCTCAACTAACGAACCTGCCGAGCTAATATGGCTACCAGCTCCTCCTCATAAGTCAGATCCTTGTCCAACTGGACACTGCTGAAGTCAAGTACATGAGAGGGATCGACAATATACTTCCGAAGCGTAGATATATGAAAAATCGGATGCACGGCTGATAAACTCGGTGGCAAATCAAGTCTGTAGGCCACCTCTCCTACCTTCTTAAGAATCTCAAATGGACCAATGTACCTAGGTCTCAACTTGCCCTTCTTCCCGAACCTCTTCACGCCCTTCATGGCCGACACCTGAAGCAATACCCGGTCACCAATCATGAACGCAACCCACGAACTCTACGGTATGTGTAACTCTTCTGCCTGGACTGAGTTATACGAAGTCTATCCTGAATGATCTTCACCTTGTCCAAGGCATCCTGGACTAACTCTGAACCCAACAATCTAGCCTCTCCCGACTCAAACCACCCAACTGGCGAACGACACCGCCTACCATACAATGCCTCATAAGTAGCTATCTGGATGCTCGACTGATAGTTGTTGTTGTAGGCAAACTCAGCTAAAGGCAAAAACTGGTCCCATGAACCTCCAAAGTCAATGACACTTGTTCGCAACACTATGATCAACTTAACTTGCGTGCCCAACTCCCGATGAAATACTCTCCAGAAATGTGAGGTAAAGTGAGTACCTCGGTCAAAAATAATGGACACGGGCACCCCATGCAAGCGAACAATCTCCCTGATGTAGATCTTTGCCAACTTCTCCCAAGAATACGAAACTGATACGGGAATGAAGTGTGCTGACTTGGTTAGCCTATCCACAATGACTCACACCGCGTCAAACATCCTCTGAGTCTGTGGGAGTCCAACTACGAAATCCATGGTAACACGCTCCCACTTCAACTCGGGAAGCTCAATCTGCTGCATCAAACCACCGGGTCTCTGGTGCTCGTACTTAACCTCCTGACAGCTCAAGCACCAAGCTACATATGCCACAATGTCTTTCTTCATCCTCCGCCACCAATAACGTTGCCACAAATCCTGGTACATCTTTGCGGCGCCCGGATGAATGGAATACCGGGAACTATGGGCCTCCTGCAATATCAACTCACGAATACCATCAACATCAGGCACACAAATACGGCCCTGCATCCTCAAAACTCCATCATCGCCCACTGTAACCCTCTTGGCACCTCCGTGCCGAACCGTATCTCTAAGAACACATAAATGACGATCATCATATTGTCGGTCTCGAATACGATCAAACAATGAAGAACGGGCCACAATATAAGCCAAGACACTGCCAGTCTCTGAAAAATCCAATCTCATGAATCGATTGGCCAAGGCCTGAACTTCTAAAGCAAGCGGTCGCTCCCTGACCGGTATATAAGCAAGACTACCCATGCTGGCTGATTTCCGGTTCAAAGCATCGGCCACCACATTGGCCTTTCCCGGATGATAAATAATGGTAATGTCATAATCTTTCAATAGCTCTAACCATCTTCTCTGCCTCATATTCAACTATTTCTGCTTGAACAAATACTGCAAACTCTTATGGTTCGTGAACACCTCACACGACACACCATACAAATAATGCCTCCAAATCTTCAACGCATGAACAATGGATGCTAACTCGAAATCGTGAACTGGATAGTTCTTCTCATGACTCTTCAACTGACGAGAAACATAGGCTATGACCTTTCCATCCTGCATCAACACTGCACCAAGCCCCACCCGTGAAGTATCACAATACACGGTATATGGCCCTGAACCTGTGGTCAAGACTAACACCGGTGCCGTGGTCAAGGTTGTTTTGAGCTTCTGAAAGCTCGCCTCACACTCGTCTGACCACCTGAACTGGGCACCCTTCTGAGTTAACCTGATCATCGGGGCTGCAATAGATGAAAAGACCTCCACAAACCGGCGATAATAACCTGCTAAGCCCAAGAAACTCCGAATCTCTATAGCTGAAGTGGGTCTAGGCCAACCTCTGACTGCTGAAATCTTCTTGGGATCAACCTGAATACCTTCTACCGACACAACGTGACCTAGAAATGCAACCGAACTCAACCAGAACTCACACTTCAAAAATATGGCATACAACTGACTGTCCTTCAGAGTCTGGAGGACGACTCGAAGGTGCTGCTCGTGCTCCTCTCGGCTGCGAGAGTAAATCAAAATATCATCAATGAATACTATAACAAACGAATCCAAATAGGGCCTGAAACACTCGGTTCATCAATTCCATAAAAATAACTAGGCATTTGTCAACCCAAATGACATCACCAAGAACTCATAATGCCTGTACCGAGTGCGGAAAGCTGTCTTAGGGACATCAGACGCCCTAATCCTCAACTGATGGTAGCTAGATCTCAAGTCAATCTTGGAAAACACTGTGGCACCCTCAAGCTGATCGAATAAATCATCAATCCTCGGCAAGGGATACTTATTCTTAATAGTAACCTTGTTCAATTGCCGGTAGTTAATACATATTCTCATTGAACCATATTTCTTCATAACAAACAACACTGGGGCACCCCAAGGAGAAACACTAGGCCTAATGAAGCCTTTATCAAGCAAATTATGTATATGATCCTTCAACTCCTTCAGCTCTGGCGGGGCCATACGTTACGGCGGGGTAGAAATGGGCTGAGTCGGATACAAATCAATGCAAAAGTCAATATCCATGTCGGTTGGCATACCTGGAAGGTCAGCAGGGAATACCTCTGGAAACTCACGAACAATGGGCATGGACTCCATAGAAGGAACCTCAGCACTAGAATCACGAACGCAGGCCAAATAGGACAAACAACCCTTCTCGACCATGCGCCGAGCCTTCATATATGAAATAACTCTACCGGAAAAATGACTAAGAGTCCCTCTCCACTCCAATCGAGGT
This sequence comes from Nicotiana undulata, assembly GCA_005239495.1. Classification (NCBI taxonomy): domain Eukaryota; kingdom Viridiplantae; phylum Streptophyta; class Magnoliopsida; order Solanales; family Solanaceae; genus Nicotiana; species Nicotiana undulata. The sequence goes on from ML287824.1 coordinate 69,582, forward strand.
ACTCCTGGTAAGGCCAGGGTCACACTCTTGGCATGACAGTCAAGAATAGCATGGTAGGGAGATAACCAATCAATCCCCAAGATGACATCGAAATCAACCATATCAAGAAGCAAGAGATCTACATGAGTCTCCAGACCACCAATAACCACTAGGCATGAACGGTAGACTCGATCTACCACAATAGAATCACCCACCGGTGTAGACACATGTACAAGAGTACTCAGGGAATCACGGGGCATAATCAGATAAGGAGCAAAATATGAAGACACGTAGGAGAATGTAGACCCCAGATCAAACAAAACCGTAGCATCTCTACTACAAACTGAAATCGTACCTATAATAACTGCATCAAAGCCTCGGCCTTAGGCCTGGCAGGAATAGCATAGCATCGGGGCGGAGCCCCTCCAACCTCAACATCTCTGGGTCGACCTACTGCGGCTGACCTCTACCTCTCAAAGCCTGTCCTCCACCTCTAACTGTTTGGCCTCCACCTCTGGCACCTCGACCTCCATCCCTAGCTGGTTGAGGGGGCGGGGGTGCACCTGGTGCGGGAATCATAGCATGGGAACCCTGATGTTGAGAACTACTAGAAGCTTGAGGGCAAAACTTGGAAATGTGCCCCATACCACCGCAAGTGAAACAAGATCTCGGTTGCTGCGACTGTTGGCCCTGAAACTGTCCCTGTCGACCAGAATTATTGTCACGACCCAATTTTCCCCTCCTTTGGGTACCGTGATGGAACCTAGTCTTAGGGACTAGGTAAGCCTAATATGTTACTGAGCATCAACAATAATGAAATAAAACATAACGGTCTCGATATGGAAATCTTGACAGAGTTCACAATTTCCCAAAACCCGGTAAATACAAGTCATAAGCTCTACGAATTCTTTCTACAAAATCTAACTACAACTGTCTAGAAATGAATAAGTACAGTTGGAGATAAACTGGAAGGTGACTCAAAAACCTACGAATGTAGAAGCAGGTTTACCTTGAGTCTCCTCATCAACGGTGATCCTTGCAGCTACTAACGGTCAATACCTGGATCTGTGCAAACAAAAATGCATAGAAGAGTAGTATGAGCACACCACAGCGGTGCCCAGTAAGTATCAAGACTAACCTCGGTGAAGTAGTGACTAGGACTAGTCAAGACCCCACTGGTCTAATAAGAAAAAGGCATAAGTACGAAGATAATGACCGAAACGTAATGTCTATCTAAAGATTTTCGCTGAAATAAACAGTAAGATAGAATTATACGAAGAAAACTCAGCAAATACGATCTACGGCAACAAAGTAGAAATACGCAAAGAGAACATAAGAAATGTCAAGCCAAAGTCGAAGTCACAACCCAATAAGCATTAACAACCTATCACTATATCAATTTCTTCATATCAGGCTTAAACAAATTAACTCAATAGAGCTGGTAAAAACGTCGAGTGAAAACATTTAAATCGTGAGTTTAGATTTGAAGGTTTTGAAAATATAATCATTTCGGAAATAAGGAAAACTTCTTTGAAACATAGTTTCCCTGAATATATATATATTTATATCTTTTTAAAGAGTAGTTCCTTCAAAATACGTGGTGTTCATTTATACTTTCCAAATACTGCTTTTCCAAATATCATTTGTCCAAATATACTTTCCCAAGTACTGCTTTTCCAAATATCATTTGTCAAAATATACTTTCCCAGTATTGCCCTTTCAAATAACATTTGTTCAAATATACTTTCCCAAATACTACTTTTTCAATCCAATCTCATCAATGGTAACCTCACCGGAACCCAGTCCGTAACTCGGGAATTTTCATGCAATGCAGTACAGGGGGAAAGCTCCCGGATCTCAGTCTGTAGTCCCAATTTAAATATGCGATGCAGTACAGGGGGAAATCTCCCGGATCTCAGTCCGTAGTCCCAATTTAAATATGTGATGCAGTACATGGGGAAAGCTCCCGGATTTCAGTCTGTAGTCCCAATTTAAATATGCAATGCAGTACAGGGGGAAAGCTCCTGGATCTCAGTCCGTAGTCCCAATTTAAATATGCAATGCAGTACTGAGAAAAACAACCAGAATGCGACAGAACAACATACAGTGCCACAATAGGCAATAAAATAACAAACAAAATGTAGGGTGCGATGAGCAATCAAATACAAGGAATTAAATCACCAGAATGATAAAACTCACTCATAAGAAATAGCCACTGAAAGGAATACCAAGCACAAGGAAAGTAGCATAGCGAGGAGAAAGCAAGGCAAATATGTCAACGATTCCATGCATCCAAATTCACAACCAAAGAAAACAAAATAATCCCGGCAAGGGCATAAGCTATAACCAATCTCACTTAAGCAATCAACTTTATCGAATAAACTCAACTCGAACGAGTACTCAATAGGTAGGAAATCAACTTCTAATTTAACAAGGAGAGACGAAGCTAGAAATCAAGGATCGGGATATAACAATTTGCAGTTCATACGCGGGGAATATAAGGACCTAAAATCCTAGAAGGGAAATCTAATTGCACATAAGTCCGAGTACGCACTCGTCACCTAGCATACACGGACTGCAATCAACAAATAAGACTCAATCCTAGGGGTAGTTCCCCTACACAAGGTTAGGCAAGATACTTACCTCAAAGACGACCACCGGAATACTCAAAAGTAGACTTCTCGGGCGGAAAGACCTCCGGACAGCTCAAAACCAACTAGAACAACTTCAAAATGCACATAACACGTATAAGGAATGCTTCCGAATATTAAAGTTTCAATCTTTACTAATTTATAAAAATCGATCCAAAAGTCGACCCCCGAGTCCGCACCTCGGAACCCGACAAATTTTACAAGATCCAATTACCCATTCCGATACGAGTTCGCCCATACTAAATTTTTCCAAATCCGATTTCATTTGGTCATTCAAATCATGAATTTTCAATTTAGAAAGTTTCTTTCAAAAACCCAAGTTCTTCAACCCAAAACACGAATTAAATGATAAAAGTAAGAACTAATTCATGAACTATATTAAATTATAGTGGGATAACACTTACCCATTTGATTAGTGTGAAAATCCCCCAAGAAATCGCCCAAAATCGAGCCCTAGAACTCAAAATACCTTTAAAATGGCTTAACCCTCGTTTTTGGAATTATATAATCTGTCCAGGTGTTTAAAGCATCGCGATCGCAGACAATCGGATGCGATCGCGAAGAGGAAGGGAAGGGCTGGCCAAAAGCTTCTATGCGATCGCGGAGCTGACACTGCGATCGCGGATAAGGAAAATGTTGCTGGCCAAATTGTGCTATGCGTTCGCGGCAACACGAATGCGAACGCGGAGAATGAGAACTGGGAACTATGCGAACGCATGTTCACTTGTGCGATCGCGATGAACAGGGAGATGTACTTCTGCGATCACGGATGCTTCAATGCGATCGCATTGAACAAAACTGGGCGACCCAAAATAACTCTATGCGATCGCGGCTTCATCTATGCGATCGCATAGAAGGTAACCAGAAACCAGTATCAGCAGTGGAAAAATGAGGAAAAATGTCCCGTAGCCTATCCGAAACACGCCCGAGGCCCCCGGGACCCCGTCCAAACACACACACAAGTCATATAACCTAACATAGACTCGCTCGAGGTTTCAAAACATAGAAACTAACACCAAAATGACGAATCAAACAAAAGATCAAACTTAGAATTTTTCAAAACTCCAAATATCAAGACTCGCGTCGAAACCTATCAAAACAACACGGAACGACATGAAATTTTGCAGAAAAGTCCCAAATGACACAACGGACCTACAGCCACTCTCGGAAATCCATTCCGAGCCCGATATCAAAATTCCACATATCGGCCGAATTCGCCAAAATTCTAACTTCCGCCAAATTACCTCAATCTGCTCTACGGACCTCCAAATCAAATTTCGGGCGCACGCCTAAGTACAAAATCATCATACGAAGATGTTGGCATTAACCAAAATTCATTCCGGGGCCGTTTACTCAAAAGTCAAATCTCCGGTCAACTTTCTTCACTTAAGCTTCCAAATTTGAAAATTCTTCCCTAATTAGACTCCGGATTATTCGGTAACTGAATCTAACCACGCACACAGGTCGATATACATAATGTGAAGTTGATTATGACCTTATACCACCGAACGGAGTTTAAACTCTCAAAACGACCAGTCGGGTCATTACAATTACCACCCTGGAAGCTCTGAAGCGGCGGTGCATTGATAAGAGCTGGTGGTGCACTGCGGGATACCTGAAGTGCCGACTGGAAGGGTCTAGGAGGATGACCTCTGCCAAAGGAATCTTTGCCTCCATTCGAGGCACCACTTAATCGGTCGAAATGACGAGGTCTCTTGTCAGACCCTTTACCACTGCCTTTTGATAAGACCATCTCAATACGCCTGGCAACATTGGCCGCCTCCTGGAACGAAATATCAGTACTGGTCTCTCTGTCCATCTGGAGTCTAATTGGCTGAGCTAGCCCTCGATAAACCTCCTTACCTTCTCTCGAACTGTGGGGAGTATCATGATAGCATGTCGGGCCAAAGTGATAAACCGAGTCTCATACTAGGTGATTGACATAGAGCCCTGCTGGAGACACTAAAACTGCCTCCGAAGATCCTCTCTCTGAGTAACCGGTAGAAACTTCTCCAAATCCAACTCGAAGAACTGATCCCAAGACAACGACGAAGATCCAAGTGGCCTGGTCAAGCAAAAATCCCTCCACCAAGTCTTGCCGGTACCAGAAAGACGGAATGTAGCAAAATCGACCCCATTAGTCTCCACAATCCCCATGTTCCAAAGAACCTCATATCAACTGTCTAAGAAATCCTGGGGGTCCTCTGATGGTGCACCAGTGAAAGTAGTAGGAAACAACTTGGTGAACCGATCTAATCTCCACAAAGCATCGGTAGACATAGCTTCTCCCTCAACTTCCTGTACCACAATACCCGGTTGGGCTACTCCAGCTGTCTGAGGTGCTGGAGTCTGGATCTGAGTGGCCAACTGCCCTGGTGTTCGAGTAGCAGGAGTTTGGGCCCCTCCCCCGGCCTGAGAGACGGCTGGTGCAGTAGGAAGAATATCGGCCTTAGCCACGCTCTCCATAAGGCCCACTACGCGGACTTGAGCATCTTGAAGAACCGGGGTGGCAATGAACCCCTCTAGGACCTGAGCTGGTTCGACCGAAACCATCTGAGCAGGAACCTCACCGGCAACGTTTACCTGTGGGTCCTCTACTCGGGCTGTTTCTCTGGGCTAAGCCCTGCCCCTGCCTAGGCCTCTAGCACGGCCTCGTTCTCGTCCTCGGCCCCTCGTAGGAGCTGCAACTGGAGGATCGGGCTGCTGATCTCTAGATGAGGAAGCACGCGTTCTCGCCATCTGTGAGAGAGTAGAATAGAAACTCAGTTAGCCTTTAGAACTAAAATCGCACGATAGAGAAGAAAAGATGTGAAGTTATTCCTAACTTTGAAGCCTCTAGGGATAAGTACATACGTCTCTGTATCGATCCCTCAAACTCTACCAAGTTTGTCCGTGAATTGTGAGACCTAGGCAACCTAGTGCTCTGATACCAACTTGTCATGACCCGAAATCCCACCGTCGGGACCGTGATGGAGTCTAACGTTGAACCCACTAGACAAGCCAACGTTCCGGTTAATATAACTTATTTCTTTATTATTAGGCATTTAAAAGAAAAGCGATAAGCGATCACAAATCCAGCTAATAGTACGGAAGTTATGAAATATAAGTACTTAAATATTTGATATTACAAAATCCTTAGTAACACCCCAGAACTAGTACCACAAATCCACGTACTATCTAAGAATGCTAAAAACAAAGTCTGAATGAACAATACTCTGTCTCAGAAATACAAAGGAAAAGACAGAAAATGAGATAAGATAGGAGGAGACGCCAAGGTCTACGGACGCCTACATGACTAACTCAGTGTCGCCTGTGGACTGAAGGATACTCCCTCGATCATTGTTCACCGGGTCCGGTACCGTAATCTGAACAACATAAAGAAGTGCAGATGTAGCATCAGTACAACCGACCCTATGTACTGAGTAAGTGCCGAGCCTAACCCCGACGAAGTAATGACGAGGCTAGGCCACGACAAATAACAAATACATGTGCAGTTCAATAATATGAAGCAGGAATAATAACAGGAAGTAAACAATTAAGTACCAAACGGGGAAAACATGCTGGGGGAAAAGGAGTAACAACTACTGAAATAACTGTACATGACAACAACTGAAATACTTAAATAGCAGCAAGAACTAACAACTCTGAAACAATAAGTAAACATCAACGACACGGCATGTCCCATCGTGCTATAATAAAACAAAACACGGCACAGAATGTCCCCTCGTGCATAAATATCAGTAACACGGCACGGAATGTCCCCTCGTGCATAAATAAACAACATCACGACACGTAATGTCTCCTTGTGCATAAGTAATCAACAACACGGTACGGAATGTCCCCTCGCACGTAAATATCATAACATGGCACGGAATGTCCTCTCGTGCATAAATAAACAATAACATGGCACGGAATGTCCCCTCGTGCATAAATATAGTAAAACAACAATTGGCAGGAACATTAGCAATAAGAAACCTTAAATACACAGGAATAATCAACAAAAGTAATACCTTCCCGGCAAGGGACACAACTATAACCAAACCTATATAGATATATAACTTAAAAGCATATCCCTCAACCGAATCATTACTCAACAGTACTCACAACTGAGAATTTACTTCAATTGAATAACAACCAAATGATATCAAATCCATAAACACAGTAAACTTTAATGAAAATCACACAATTACTCATATTCGACTCACGGGCATGCTTGACCACAACATATAGGTACTCGTCACCTCACCTATACATTGGACATGGAATAGAAACGTAGTAAATATGACTCAACACCTATTCCCTCAAGCTAAGGTTAGGCCAAACACAAACCTCGATGCCACGAACTCAATTCAAGACTCAATTACTGCTTTACCTCTTGATTCCACCACCAACTCGCTCGTATCTAGCCACAAGTTACTTAATTATATCAAAAAATGCTAAATGAATCAATTCTAATGCATGGAAAACTGAGTTTTGTAAAGTTTTCCCCAAAAATCAAAAATCGACCCCGGGCCCGCTCGGTCCAAACTCGAAATTCGGACCAAAACCCGATTACCCATTCACCCCCAAGCTCGGATATATAAATGGTTTTGGAATCCGACCTCAATTTGAGGTCTAACTCCCCAAATTTCAATATTCTTAGGCTTTTCCCAAAATTCCCAATTCCACCATATAAGTTAGAAATCACTTAGTAATGTTTTGGAGAAGATAGAGTGTTTGGAAAATTGCCTCTTATGTTTTTAGGGTTTTGAAAATTGAAAAACAACTGAAAATCCCGTTTTAATATACCCCCCCCCCTAGGTCCCACCGCGGATCGCATAAAAGCGACCGCTGTCGCGAAGGCCTCCCCCACTGCGGACCGCACAAAGGCGACCGCGGCTGCGAAGATCCCTCCACCGCGGACCGCACAAAGGCGACCGCGGCCACGAAGACCCACCGCAGACCGCACCTAATCGACCGCGGACTGCACTAGCAGGTTTAGAGACTTGTACTCCTCTGAACCTGCAACAGCCCTGTTCTAAGCCTAAAACATCCCCGGACCTACCCGAAACTCACCTGAGCCCTCAGAACTTCAACCCAAAGGTGAACACAACCTTGAAAACATCTTACGGACTTATTCGTGTAATCAAATCACCGAAATAACATGATAAATGTCAGATTAAACTACAAAATCAATGAATTTTCTCTAAACCTCTTTAAACATCAAATTTTGCATTTTTTATCCGAATCACGTCAAACTAAGCCCTTTTCTTACCAAAGATCACAGACAACACGTATAAATCATATCAAACATGTACCGGGCTCCGGAACAAAGATACAGGCCCGATACAACACATTTTACATGGAATTTTATTTTCAAATTTTTTTATATTTTTCAGAAGACAATTTTCTTTAAAAGTTAATTTCTCAGACTTGGGACCTCGGAATTCGATTCCAGGCACACCCCCAAGTCCCATATTTTCCTACGGACCCTCCGGGATAGTCAAATCACGGTTCCGGGTCCGTTTACCAAAAATGTTGACCAAAGTCAACTTTAATCTAATTTCAATACAAAAATATCATTTTCATTAGTTTTTCTCATAACGGCTTCCCGGCTACACGTCCGGGCTGCGCACGCAAATCAAGGTGAGATAGACCGGGAAGCCATGCTAGCTAATACCCGCGGAGGGTCTGACAAATCCAACCTCACCAACTGACTCGCTAAAGCCTGAACATTAAGTGCTAAAGGCCGCTCTGCTACTAAAAGGTAAGCTAAACTCCCCAAGCTCTCGGCTCTGCGACTCAAGGCATCGGCCACTACATTGGCCTTCCCTAGGTGATACAAAATAGTAAGGTCATAATCCTTGAGAAGCTCCAACCATCTCCTCTGACGCAAATTCAAGTCCTTGTGCCTCAGCAGATACTGCAAGCTACGATGATCAGTGAAAATCTCACACTATACTCCATACAAGTAATGCCGCCAAATCTTTAAGGCATGAACGATGCCATCTAACTCAAGATCGTGCACTGGATAGTTCTTCTCATGCACCTTCAACTGTCTAGACGTGTAGGCAATCACCCTACCGTCCTGCATCAATACCGCTCCCAAGCCAACTCTAGAAGCATCACAATAGATTGTGTAAGAACCCGAACCAGTAGGCAAAACCAAAACCGGAGTTGTGGTCAGTGCTGACTTGAGCTTCTGAAAGCTCTCCTCACACTCATCGGACCATCTGAATGGAGCACCCTTCTGGGTCAATCTAGTCAATGGTGAAGCAATAGAAGAGAATCCCTCCACGAAGCGACGGAAATATCCTGCCAAACCAAGGAAACTCTTTCAATTCTTTCAACTCCGCTGGTGCCATGCGTTAAGGTGGAATAGAGATAGGTTGAGTGTCGGGCACCAAGTCAATACCAAAGTCAATATCCCTGTCAGGTGGCATGCCAGGGACTCCGGGCATAACGTCAAATAAAGCCAAAGCATCACTGTGACAGACTGAGATCGTACCTGTAATCACCGCACATAGCATCAGGCCTAGCCGAAAGTGCATAAATACGTGGCAGGTGGAGGCTAGCCATGTATTTATGCACTTATGGATAGGCCTGATGCTATGGCGTCAGATGCGGTGATTACAGGTACGATCTCAGTCGGTCACAGTGATGCTTTGGCTTTATTTGACGTTGGTTCCACGTACTCTTATGTCTCATCCTATTTTGTTGTTGTTGGCTAGACATCCTATTGTCAGTTACTAAGTATGAGATAAAGTTTTCCGAGTTGGCTAGACATGCTTTTGAGTTTGTCCCTAGTGATAGGGAGAGGATTAGGAGGTTTGTAGATGGTCTTAGGTATCATCTTCGGATCTTGATGACCAGAGAGAGAGTGTCTGGAGCTACATTTGAGCAGGTAGTTGACATTGCTCGGGATATTGAGTCGGTTCGCAAGCAGGAGCATGAGGAGAGAGAGGTCAAGAGGCCTCGGGAAACCTTATCTCTTACTGAGTAACTGACAAAAGCATGTCTAGCCAACAACAGCAAAATAGGATGAGACATAAGAGTACGTGGAACCAGCGTCAAATAAATCCAAAGCATCACTGTGACAGACTGAGATCGTACCTGTAATCACCGGATCTGACGCCATAGCATCAGGCCTAGCCGGAAGTGCATAAATACGTGGCTGGCCTCCACCTGCTCGACCTCCCCTTCTAGGGCGGCCTTTAGCTGCCTGACCACCTCCCTTAGCTGCTTGAGTAGGTGGTGAAGTGATTGGGGCTGAACCCTCTACTGAGATGAACTACTAGGACGACGGGGACACTGCCTCCACTCATGTCCAAACTCTCCACACTCATAACAACTACCTGGAGCTGGAGATGAAAACTGATGAGAACCCCTACCACCATGATAACCACCGAACGGACCATGTATAGAAGAACCCTGATAAGATGATGCTCAGGCAGAGCTCTGAGATGGAAGGGCACTAAAAGATGAACATCCCTGATGAGAATTCTGAGGACCCTACCCCGAAGATACACCATTGTAAGTTGGGCGAACTGGCTATGGAGGTCTAAATGGACAACCTCTGATGTGCTGAAACTGCCCTCTAAAAGGGGCACCACTGAAGCTACCTGATCCCCGAGGCCTCTTGACCTCTCTCTCCTCATTCTCCTACCTGCGAACAAACTCAATATCCTGAGCAATGTCAACTACCTGCTCAAATGTAGCTCCAGACACTCTCTCTCTGGTCATCAAGATCCGAAGCTGATACGTAAGACCATCTATAAACCTCCTAATCCTCTCCCTATCAGTAGGGAAAAACTCAAAAGCATGTCTAGCCAACTCGGAAAACCTTATCTCATACTAAGTAACTGACAACTCCCCCTAGCGCAACTGCTCAAACTGCATGCGCTGCTCCTCTCTGTGGGACTGAGGAACATACTTCTCCAAAACGATCGTGGAGAAATGCTGCCATGTGAGTGGTGCTGAGCCAACCGGCCTACGCCTCTTGAATGCCTCCCACCAAGTGAAAGCAACACCTGCAAACTAAAATGTAGCAAACGAGACCCCACGAAAACCTTGGGTATCCTCATCCTCTGGCACTTATCCAAAAACCTTGGGCATCCTCACCCTCTGTGCCGCTGAAAGTCGGAGGCTTAAGTCTGCTGAACCTCTCCAGCCTACGCTGCTCATCCTCGAGCATAGCTAGAACCACATAGTCCTGAACTGGGGCAACCGGTTGAGCTGGGGCTGCTTCCAGTGTCTAAATACCCCGTACAGCCAGCTCAGCTGTCCGGGTAGCTGGAGTCTGATTGCCTCCCCCGGCCTGAGCTGCAGTGGCAGTAGTGGACATAGCAAGTGCCTGAGCTAAACTAGAACACACCGTCAATATCTGAGCTAGGGTCTCTTGAAGACCCGGAATAACAATAGGCACTGTCGGTGCCTGAGCCTGTCCCGCTGGAGCAACATCGACGGGAACCTGATCCTGAATATAGGGGGATCCTATGGTACGGTCCCGGCTGCTGCGCGGGCTGGTCCCCTACCTCTACCACGACCCTGACCCCTTGCAGGTCTAGCTGGTGTCTGGTCACCCTGATTGGTATTGCGTGTCCTTACTATCTGTGAGAGAATGAAACAACGTAAGTTTAGATTTCAAGAACCAATAGATTGGCACGAAAGAGTTCAAGAAAGATATAGATGTTTTCTAAGAGTTCTGCAGCCTCTCGAAGATAAGTACATACGTCTCCGTACCGATCCGCAAGACTCTACTGAACCTACTCATGACCGTTGAGTCTTATGAAACCTAGGGCTCTGATACCAACTTGTCACGACCCCAAATCCTAACAGGCCGTGATGGAGCCTATCGTGGAACTAAGCTAGCCAACCATCACATAACTACCCCTTTCGTTCGATTATAATAATTCACAATTCAATAATAACAGCAACAGAGCATAAAATATATTCTTTAAGTCTTAACACCCCAACAATAGTCTAAACAACTCTCCCAATACTCGAGTCAACATAGTCACGAGCATCTACGAAGTAAAATAACTCTACTAATGTCTGAAATAACGTCTAGGAATGAAATGCTTAAACTAAATAAGGAAGGGAAATAGAGAAGCTGCGGACGCTGGACAGCTACCTCGAAATCCCGTAAGCTGCTGATAACGAATACGAACGACTACTGCTTCAAATCAATACCTGGATTTGCACACAGAGGTGCAGGGAGCAATGATGAGTACGCCAACTCAATAGTAATGAAAATAAATTGCAATCTGAGAAAATACAAAACACACAGCACAGATACACCAATTCACAAAAACAGTAAATCACCAAATCACCATAAGTATTCATCAAATACATAAGTTCAAAAACAAATTTTCCAGAAATCCTTTGAAACAAGTATAATTTCAATATATCTCAGTAAAACTCTCAGTAAAAATCAGTTTGAAAAACGAAGTGAATCGTAGTCAAAAACTCAGTAAAATTTTCATAAATCTGCCCCTCGGGCCATAATCATTTCTCATAACAATCTCAGTATCAGCCCATCAGGCAACCTCACAGTCACTCAATATTAGCCTATCAGGCAACCTCACAATCACTCAGTATTAGCCCATCAGGCAACCTCACAATCACTTAGTATCAGCCCATCAGGCAACCTCATAATCACTCAGTATCAGCCTTGCGGGCAACATCACTCATTAAGTACATGCGCTCATTGGGGGTGTGTACATACTTCGGAGGGGCTCTTACAGCCCAAGCGCTATAACAAGCCACATCATGGCATAAATCACTCTCAATATAGGCCCGCAACCTCACTCACGTCATAACATCCTCACAATATAGGTCCGCAGGCTCACTCAGTGACACACTCTCATCATGCCCTTCAGGCCAAAAATATACCGGGTCCTCGACCCAAAAATAGTGTTTCATTTTCAGTAAATAGTATCAAAATACTCTGAGTGTCAAAACAATTTATCAAGAAAAGACTGAGTGAAAATCATAACATATCAGTTAGAAAAATAGTATATGCAGCCCTCAAGGGGTAAACAGTCGGCACTAGGCCACAAACATGTCTTACAGCCCCAAACATATCAAAATATATCAATGCTATTAAGCATAGGCTTTAAAATCGATTTCGCAACTCAATAGTTTCCTAAATAGGGAATATATTTCCAAAGTTCCAACATTTGCATTCCAAAACTCGTGAAAGGGTGCAGAGTCCGGGGTTTCATACCCTCAGGACAGGATTTAAAGACATTACTTACCTCAAAGTAGCCCGGAAACTATTCCACAATACGCTTGCCTCTCGAATCAACTCCCGAGTTCTCGAAATCTACCAAGTTCAGAGTTTTATCATCAAATTATGCTTGAAGAATGAATTCCAATTGAAAAATACCAATTTTAGTTCAAAACCCGACCCCCAGGACCGCATCTCGGAACTCGGAAATTTTTATACAAAAATGTTTTTCATCATCTCACGAGTCCGTACATATATAGAACGCTAAAATCGGAGTCTGTTTGACCCCTCAAATAGACCCTAAAGGTCTCATAATCTCAATCCCTAACTCCCCCTTTTTCTACTGATTTTCATGAATTAAACACTGGGATTATGTTCCTTAATCACGTATAATCGAGTTTTAAGGTCCAAATTACTTGCCTATATGATGAACGATGATTTCCCCTCTTCAAAATTTCCTCAAAAGCTCTTTTTCCGTACAAAAAAAAGGTGTAAAAAGGGTTAATGGTCGCGAAGGGTTTCTTTTTATACTGCCCAGCTATTAATGAACTGCGATCGCAGAAGTACTCACGCGATCGCAAAGGACATTTTCCCTAGCTGCCAAATCACTCTCTGCGATCCCGACTTAGCCCACGCGATCGCGAAGCTCTGCTTCCCAGACCACTGCGATCGCACACGACCTCACGCGGTCGCGATGGCCAACCGTCCAAACTCGCGCGCCCTCTTTTCCTTCTACGCGATCACACTCTTGATCCTGCAATCGCTATGCACAATTTTGCTTGAACCTCAGATTACTCTACGCGATCGCGATGAAGGACCTTCAGCTGTAAAAACACCAGCAAAACAGCTATTTTCCTTGAGGCCAAAGTGCCCGTTAACCACCCGAAATCAATCCCGAGCCCGTCGGGACCCCAACTAAATATACCAACACGTCACATATGATCATTCAAACTTAGTTGCACCCTCGGAACACCAAAACTAATATCAAAACACCAAAATTACATCGGATTCAAGCCTAAGAACTCTGAAATTTCTAAAATCCACCAACGATGCTGAAACTATCCAAAACAACTTCAATTAACCTAAAAATTTGCATACATATCCAAAATGACATTACGAACCTGTTCCAACTGTTGGAATTCCATTCCGACCCCGATAGCCTATTTTCCACTGCCGACCGGAAATCGCCAAAAACTAACTTTCGCCAATTCAAGCCTAATTCTACACCGGGCATCACAAAATCATTTTGAACACACTCCTAAGTCCCAAATCACCTAACGAAGCTATCCGAGCCATAAATTACGCATTCCGAGGTCATTTACCAATAAGTCAACTCTCATTTGACTTTTTCCATTTTAAGGCTATTTTTAAAGACTAAGTGGCTAAACTCTCACTACAACCATTTCGATTTCAAGCCTACCAACTCTAACACATCAATAACAGTATAACCAACCTATGAAAAGTCAATAACAGTAATTATAATGCAGGTTCTACGTAACGACATACCGGCTCGTTACATACACTCTGCACTCTTTTGTGCAGATCCATGTACCGGCCAGCAGTAGAGATATTAGAGTTGCTACCTATTTCTTTTCTGGAGACACGAGGTATATCTTTCAGCGTTCGCAGATCCCGAGAGTCTTTTCTATAATATTGAGACAATTATTTTATTTGATTCGGAACAGTTACACATTATTTCTTTCTGCCCATTAATTGTAGTATTCTTTAGTAGTTCATGAATTGTGACCCCAGACCCTGGGGGTAGTCTTAGAGTTATTTATACAATTAGTTTATGGCTCGGTTTATTTATTAGTTTATTATTTTATATTTGGAGTTATTCATTGGAAACCATTAGATTAAGTTTAATTTAAAATTTATTCTATCATGTTTAAATGGATAATCAAAGAAAAATAACTAATAGAATTCTCACATTGGCTTGCCTATCAAGTGTGGTGTTAGGCACCATCACGATCCCTAAGGTTGGGAATTTGGGTCGTGACAACGCCTTCAGAGAAGTTCAATCTGTTGAACACAGTAACAGACGAAGCAAGCAAATGAAAAGGAATAGCTGCAAAATAGATAATACATTCTCACAAATCAATATGGATTCAACAAAACAGTTAAAGCATATCGCAAGTCTCATTTGGGTAAATACTACGACACACTATCATAATTTAAATGTCATTTAGTCTTTAATAGGTAATTAAATATTTTAAATCAAATATATATGCCATCTTTGGACATGAAATATATATTTGACTAAGAATATTAATTTACCTCATCATATTTACTATTCATAGAATAATTGATTCACCTTTAGATAAATCTTTAAGTTCTAGCAATAGTAAAATTTAATGTATCCCTTTATTTTCAATCATAGGCATTTCATTAATTTTATGGATAAACTATAATTTTAAGAATGCATATATACTAGTTTGGCCACTTTAGCGACTAATAAACTATATATACATAAAATAAATATCAGGAAATTTATGCATGTGAATATTTTAAAATATTCTAGTTTGATCACTTTAGTGACTAACAAACTATACAAATATTATTCAGATACATAAAATAAAAAATAACTTTAATAGCCTAGAATACGATCGATAACCCTCAATATGTAACATGAGTTAACTTTGTAATCCAAAATAATATTACGTTGAGACATAAAATATAATGAACATTGAGCCAAACAACTCTCCGTCGATTACCGTGGGCTAAGGGTTTGAAAGATTAAATTTTGCACTAAAAGGTAAAAGACTTCTGTTCTTTCATTGGCATAACTCAGAAACTTCTTATGATTGCCAATTCTTGATGCGTGATTTTCTTCGTATGCATCGATGCTTCAACGTACTGATTCTTTAGGATTATTATTATTATTTGTAAATAAATAATAACTTAAACCTAAAGAAACCCTAACAGAGAATTGCGCCGACATCAACTTTCTGTTAACGATATGTATAGCTTCATCATCATCATCTATTCCTCTTTAAACTTAAACAATACTTGGTTTATATATATAACATGATTCAAAATAAGAATTGTGTTTAGGAGATTTTGTTTTATCCTTTTTACGTCAGTGGTGCGATAATCATGTTTATAATATATTTCTTTAACGAAGATTACTTGTTCAAGTTCCAGGCTCTGATATCACATGTTAGCATAAACTTTAATTGCATACTAGCATCTTGAACATGATAACCTTACACAAAGTCATTACAGAAAGCATACTTGAATCGTAAGCCGTCATCGTGAAGCGGAAGCGTTAGCTGGAATTGGTTTCTCGTCCTAACTTTTGTTACCGCTGACTTTAGTGATGAAAGAGGGAAATTAAAATACAGTAACCCTAATGGGTGGGGAGAGGATAAATTTATAGAGATTTTTATTTAATCCGGTACGTTCATCAAGTAAATGATCAGATGAAGAAGATTTTCTCATTAATTAAATATTAATTATGGGCCTTAAACTTATTGGGCCACCAAAACATAAAGAAATCTTACACTTGTGCCTTTTATGTACAAAGAGCCCATTCCTTGCAATGCTTGCTGAAATGATGAGTTTGATTTGTTGTTGGAAGAAAAAAGGTGTTTTCTTGAAGGGAATTGATGAGAAGTGCAAGGTTCAAAAGTGGAGAGCGTGAAGAGGAGAAGAATGATCGTAACGACTCGACCAGTTGTTTTGAGAATTTGTACTTCGCTTGATAGTTTGGGGGTACACGTAGCTCCGTATGATGTATTAGGACTTGCGTACAAAATTTGAGTTCATTCAGAGTTGATTTGATATGTTTCAGCATCGTTTCTTCAAGCATAAATGATATCATATTAAACAAATGAGCTATAATTTCTTTTTTGATTGAAGCATTAGATATGTATCGTAATTATGAACCCGTAGCAAAAAGAATCGTCAAATTTGAAAATCGTTTGAGGATTTTATGGTCATTTTACTAAGAATTAAGTTGCCAGATTTTTCAGATTAATTATGGAACTGCCACTGACGGCGTATTTAAAAATCTGCAATATTTGCATATATTAAAACTAACATATCCCCTTCATTATAAGGTCAAATTGAGTGATTCAAAAGCCTAACTTGACTAGAATTTTACAAGGAATCAATTGGGCGATTTTGGAGGCGATTTCCACCATATAGATTGGGATAAGTGTTGTCTACTCGGTTTTGGTTATATTTCCTGAATCTATCTACGTTTTTAAAATTTGATTGATGATTTCAAAGTGAAATTGAAGGATTAGGGCTTGAGTTTTTTAGAGTTTGAGGTGAGGATTTGAGGGACCAAACGGAGTCCGATTTTGACAAATTTTATATGGTTAGACTCGGGAGAGAACGAGGTTTCTAATTCTCTCATTTTTGATTGGTTTCGAGACGTGATCCCGAGGGCCGAATTTTGGCTGATTTCGAATTTTTGGCATATCTTATAGTTTTTATTGTAGAATTTGATTTTTTAGCCTATGTTGATGGTATTAGTACGATTATGGTTAGATTCAGATCTTTTGGAGACCGAGTCCATAGATGAGGGCATCCAGGAGTAGAATTTTACGCTATTGAGGTAAGTATCTTGCCTAACCTTGTGTGGGGAACTTCCCCTTAGGATTTGAGTCCTCTGTGTTAATTGTAGCCCGTGCATGCGAAGTGACGAGTGCGTGACCGGTCTTATTTGTGAAAATTTTATCTTTAAGGTTCTTAGGTCCTTATGTTCATTAAGCGGGAAGTTTTCTGATATAATTGGGTTTCCTATTTGCTAGTTTAACCTCTACATGCTCTATACATGTTGTTAGCTTTTCTCTAATTCTTACTTGTTATTTGGCTCTTATTTTCCTTAATTGAAGTGATTGCCTTCCTTAATGTTTTGATACTTCTTAATTGTGAGTTCCTCTATGACTCTGTGCAAATATGTTGCATGTTCAATTGTTGTGGTTGCCGGTGAAGTTATCACGTGCCTTACCTGCCTCGTTGTCCTTGTGAAGGTTGTCGTATTCCTTTGATTTTTTGCGATTCTCTTGTTGCCGTGTACTCATACTCTTGGTAGTAGAAATTCTGGTAATTGAGTTGTGGATTGGTTGTTGTTGTTGATTTAAACTAATATTTGGTGGGATCGGGTTGCGTGCCGCAACAGGAGTAATAAGGTGGACAGTTGGGATCGGGTTGCACGCCGCAACAGGAGAAATAAGGGTGATATATTGAGGAGCAATAAGGGAGGACTGGTGGGATCACGTTGCGCGCCGCAACATATTAAATATTATTTACTATTATTGTAATTATAAGGAGGAATAAAGGAGGATTGGTGGGATCGGGTTGCACACCATAACATATATATATATATATATATATATATATATATACACACACACATATATATCATTTACTGTTAATGTAATTGTTAAGGAGTAATAAGGGAAGATTTGTGTGATCGGGATGCACGCCGCATCAATATATGTACTTATGCATTCCTTTCTGACTGTGCAAGTTATTCGGTAGTTTTACATTTCACTTAGGGATTGGTTATAGGTGGATACTGTTAAGAACCTAGTTTATTTGTACAAGACTTTGATAATTTATATTTCGGGTTCCACTGAGCTTTGAGGTTGGGATATTGACATTCAGTTATTGACTTGCCGTTGTTCCTTGAATTCTTTTCCTGAAACTATTACTCTGGTGAATTCTTTTTTTCAAAGTAAATTTATTACGTTGAATCATTTCCTCCTGTCTTACTAAGTTGTTAGTAATATAGTGATTTAAGATAAAGGAATTAGTATTACGCTACTTCGTATGGCCTTTTAAATTTGAACTCGCCGTATATGTATATATATTCATTTCAATAATTCAAATTCCAATAATTGTTATATTTTATTTCAATTAGTTTCTAAATTAAATTTCCTTAACCCGTTTGAGATTTTATCTTACTTAAAAAGAAATTTCTATTAAGTTTTAATTTAATAAATCCTATATTAAAGGTACTAGATTATTTGATGTTGTATTTTATTTGAAAAGGGTATTTTCTTCATTCAAATAATTTCAAAAAAAAATAACTTCCTCTTTTCTCGTTGATTGCAAAATTGGTTTAGAAACTAAAATTTTATTTTATGTTATATAAATGAGACTCCTTGGTCATCTTAATTGCATTGGTTGCGGACATTATGTTCTGGGTAGTACGTGGATTTTGTTGTGCAAAGTGAGATGAAAATATGTGGGCACAAGGTTCCATGTGTGCTCAGGGTTTGGAAATTGAGATTTATGATATGAGACACCAGCCATGTTGTTGTTAATTTACTTGGTTATTGTCACGACCCAAATTCCTACTCAGGTCGTGATGGCGCCCAACACTGAAGTCGGGCAAGCCAACACTAGTTACTAACGAAATGACTTAAACAATTGAGATGTTCAAATACTTGTTCAGTTTTAATTTAAGAAGTCCTTTAATGAAAGTGAGGAAATAAGGCGAATTGATTTAAAGTAACTCAAAAATCGTTTGCCAACCTATACAGTATAGCAAAATACTGGGAAAAACCAACTACGTATGCCAAGACCTAGTGTCACAAGTCCACAGGCGACTAGTGGAGTATACAAAATAATCAAAATGAATGTACAACTTTCTGGACGGGGTAGACAGGAATAGCCCAAAAACAATAGAAACTCCACAGTGTTGCGGAGGAACGCCAGGAAAAGCAGCTCACCGTGTAGTCGGGTCCAGATAGTACTCTCAATGACAGGCACTGGAATAGTGACCAGGTGCAACAACCTCAGAACCTGTACAATTAAGTACAGAAGTGTAGCATGAGTACATATAAACAAATATGTACCCAGTGAGTATCCCGTCTAAACTCGAAGAAGTAGTGACGAGAGGTAGACGTGTTACTCACTAGGTTCGTTATCAATAATATGATTTAATGAATCTAGACAGGAATAACATTTATAGAAAGCATGTAGACATGGAGCATAAGTATATAAGAATAACGATCTCCCTGCAAGGGCCAAGTAACAATATTTAACAAAAATCACAAGTTTCTTTTTCACATAACAATTTAATTAATAAGAATAATAATAAGACTCTCAATCAAGCACATAGCATATAATATGCCAAGGCGTACGGCCGAAGCGACGCAGAAATTTAAATGTGCACTGCCGAGGGTCGAGCGGCACGAACCATAGATGCATCTACTACCCCGCTCGCGAATCGATCATGCGACGCGATTGACATAAATATAAGGCTACCTCGTTCACTAATTATACATGCGACACGGGTGCTCGTAGACATACACAGAATTATCAGGAAATTCAGAAATTTATCATGGATTATTCTTAAATTCAGGGATTTAAGCACTTAAACTTACACATAGCTTTCGAAATTCTCATGTCAATTTCAAGAAGAATAAGCAACCAGGAACACATGTAAAGATACAGGTAAGGCACATAGAGGCATGCTTGTGAAATCCTAAATTCTACCCGACACAACATAGTAGTAGCTACGCACGGATTCTCGTCACTTTGCGCGTACGTAGCCCCCGCAAATAAGGAAAAGTTCACTCGTTTACATTTACCTGTGGGGACAATTCCCTTGAACAATGTTGGAAAGGAGACTCATCTCGCATAGAATCAACTTCCCGGCCAAGAACGCGCCCGAAACTCCAAACTTACACCCGAGGACTCTAAACTAGACAAACGATATAGAAATACGTCAATACATGCTCAAGGTATGGAAATTCTCCTACTTATTTAGTAAATTCACTATTCTTGAAGAAATTCCAAAATACACCCCCGGGCCCACAAGCTCGGATTCCAAAATAGCCTAAGGATCATTAAAATGTAATTTTTATATGATTTCATGGTAGAAAAGTGGTGAAATTCCCTAAAGTTCATCAACCCTAGGTTTTCACTCTATCCCCTATGACTTCCACTATTTATATGTTAATCTACCTAAGTTTTGGTGAAAAAATATAACATTTAAATATAATTTACTTACCTCTTAGTAGCTAGGTAGTGGAGAGTTCTTCCCAAACTCTCAAGTCTTCAATGGAGGTGAAAATGAAAGGAATGAAGGAAATACCGTGTTTAAATGAAAATATACTGCTTGGCCTACACGGGTTTCCGCACCTGCGGCTTGAGGACCGCACCTGCAGTCTCGCGCCTGCGAGCTGGGGCTCGCACCTGCGGAGTTGGACGGGGAAGACTAGGCCCGCACCTGCGGAGCTGGAGACCGCACATGCGGTTATGCTCCTGCGGAATTGGATCCGCACCTATGAGATTCCCGCACCTGCGGCTGGGTAACCGCACCTACGGTCACACAAGATCAGGTGCACCAGTTGCATTTTTAGCTGGGTTTTGGCCTCGTGTGGTGTCCGGGAGGCACCTGGGCCCACCCGAGCCCTCGTCCAATTACACCAACAAGTCCTAAATCATAATACAGACTCGCTCGAGCCTTCGGAACACCCGAAACAACGCTAAATCTCAAAATCACCCCTCAAAACCCCTAGAATCAAACTTAAGAATTTCTAAGTTCTTGAATTCGGTTTCAATGCGTCGATCCGACCTATACTATTCGGAATGACACCAAATTTTGCAGGCAAGTCGTGAATGACATAACAGAACTATTCCCGGTCTCGGAATTCCGTTCGGACATTGATAACATAAAATCACATTCCAAATCAAATTTCAAACTTAAGGAAACTCTATTTCGCTATTTGGCATCGAAACGCTCTCGGGTAATCCAAACCCCATTATGGACATCCGTACAAGTCCGAAATCATCATACGAAGCTACTGGAATCGTCGAAACTCGATTCCGATTTCGTTTACTCAAAATGTTGACCGAAGTCTTGGCTTTAAAAGACAACCTTAAGGAACCAAGTGTTCCTTTACTATTACAAACACTTCCAAATCCCGAACCAACCGTCCCCGCAAGTCACAAATCACGATAAGCCGCCACAGAAAGTCTTATTTAAGGGAACGGTGTGCGAATACGCAAAACGACCGGTCGGGTTGTTACATTCTCCACCTCTTAAACAAACGTTCGTCCTCGAATGGGTCTAGAATCATACCTGAAGTGCTGAATAAGTGTGGATATCTGCTCCGCATGTCCTCCTCGGACTCACAAGTCGCCTCCTCGACCGGTTGGCCCCGCCACTGGACCTTTACAGCAGAAATTTTCTTAGATCTCAACTTGCGGTCCTGTCTATCAACAATAGCAACTGGCTCCTCCTCGTAGCCCAAGCTCTCATTCAACTGAATAGTACATAAATCAACGACGTGAGAGAAATTGGCGTGGTATCTCGAGAGCATGGATACGTGGAATACCGGATGGACTCCTGATAAGCTAGGAGGTAAGGCAAGCTCATAAGCAACTTCTCCAACTCGCCTCAATACCTCGAAAGGACTATGAACCTCGGGCTCAGCTTTCCCTTCTTCCCGAATATCATAATACCCTTCATCGGCGAAACCTTCAGCAAAACCTTATCTCCTTCCATAAACGACACATCACGTGCCCTCTGATCCCCGTAACTCTTCTGTCTGGACTGTGCTATGTGTAGCCTCTCCTGAATTAACTTCACCTTCTCTAAAGCATCTCTCACCAGTTCTACACCATATACCCTAGCCTTACCAGGCTCAAACCACCTGATAGGAGAACGACATCGCCGACCATATAAAGCCTCAAATGGAGCCATCTCGATGCTGGACTGATAACTATTACTGTAAGCAAACTCGGCCAAGGGCAAGAACTGGTCCCACTAGCCTCCAAAGTCAAGCACACATGCTTTGAGCATGTCCTCCAATATCTTAACTGTACGCTCCGACTGACCATCAGTCTGTGGATGAAATGTTGTGCTGAGATCTATTTGAGTACCCATCTCTCTGTGCAATGCTCTCCAGAAGTGCGAGGTGAACTGAGGACCTCGATCTGATATAATAAAAACTGGTACACCGTGCAACTAAACTATCTCTCGAATGTAGATCTGAGCTAACCTCTCAGAAGTATAAGTAGTGGCCACAGGAATGAAATGCGCCGATTTGGTCAACATATCCACAATAACCCAAACCGCGTCAACCTTCCGCAACAACCGAGGCAACCCAACCACGAAGTCAATAGTAATGAGCTCCCACTTTCACTCAAGAATGGGAATCTGCTGAAGTAGGCCCCCTGGCCTCTGGTGCTCATATTTAACCCGCTGGCAATTAAGACACCTAACCACATACTCTACAATGTCCCTCTTCACCCGCCTCCACCAGATTGCTGCTTCAAATCACGATACATCTTCGTAGCACCAGGATGAACAGAATAACGCGAACTGTGTTCCTCCTTAAGAATCCTCTGCCTCAAGCCATCACCATTAGGAACACACAATCGACCCTGAAGTCTCAGAACACCATCTTCACCAATAGTAACCTCCTTGGCACCACCCTGGACCATTGTCTCCCGTAGTTCTGCCAAACACGGATTATCATACTGTCGAGCCTTGATCTCCCCCAATAATGAAGACTGAGCAACCACATAAGCTAGAACTCGATGAGGCTCTGAAAGATCTAATCTCACCAAGCGATTGGCCAAGGAGTGAATGTCCAAGGCTAGAGGTCTCTCCTCTGCTGAAATATAGGCCAAGCTACCCATACTCTCCGCCTTCCTACTCATTGCATCTGCTACTACATTAACCTTGACTGGATGATAAAGAATTGTGATGTCGTAATCCTTTAGTAACTCAAGCCACCTGCGATGCCTCAAATTAAGATCCCTCTATTTGAACAAGTGTTGCAAGCTGCGGTGGTCTGTATAAACCTCACAAGACACCCCATATAAGTAATGGCTCCAAATCTTAAGAGCATGAACAATCGCCACCAACTCCAAATTGTGCACAGGGTAATTCTTCTCATGAACCTTCAGCTGGCGCGAAGCATAAGCAATAAGTCTCCCTTCCTGCATCAATACACATCCCAAGCCAACGCGTGAAGCGTCGCAATACACCGTATACATCCCCGAACCGGAAGGCAATACTAGAACTGGTGCTGAAGTCAATGCAGTCTTGAGCTTCTTAAAGCTCGCCTCACACTCATCAGACCATCGAAAAGGAGCATTCTTCTGAGTCAATCTAGTCAATGGGGCTACAATGGATGAAAAACCCTCCATAAATCGCCGGTAGTAGCCTGCTAGACCCAAGAAACTCCTGATCTCTGTCGCTGAAGTAGGACGTGGCAAACACTTAACTGCCTCAATCTTCTTAAGATCAACCTTGATACCCTCTCCGGAAACCACATGTCCCAAGAATGCCACGGAATCTAACCAAAACTCACACTTGGAGAACTTAGCATATAGCTTATGTTCTCGCAAGGTATGGAGCACAACTCCCAAATGATGCTCGTGCTCTTCCAGGCTACGTGAGTAAATCAAAATGTCATCAATGAAGACGATGACAAAGGAATCAATATACGGCCTGAACACCCTGTTCATCAAGTCCATAAATGTTGCCGGGGCATTATTTAAGCCAAAGAACATCACCAAGAACTCATAATGGCCATATCTCGTACGAAAAGCTGTCTTCGGAACATCCGAAGCCCGAATCTTCAGCTGATGATACTCCGATCTCAAGTTAATTTTTGAAAATACCCTGGCACCCTGCAACTGGTCAAACAAATCATCGATGCGCGCCAATGGATACTTGTTCTTAATAGTTACCTTGTTCAACTGGCGGTAATCAATGCACATCTGCATAGACCCATCTTTCTTCTTTACAAATAGAACTGGAGCACCCCACGACGATACACTCGTCTTGATAAACCCCTTAGCCAACAACTCCTCAAGCTTCTCCTTCAACTCCTTCAACTCCTTTGGAGCCATACGGTACAGGGGAATAGAAATAGGCTGAGTGCCTGGAGTTACATCAATACAACAATCGATATCTCGATCCGGAGGCATGCCCTGAAGGTCTGAAGGAAAGACATCCGCAAACTCTTGAATGACTGGCACTAAATCAATCGTATGAAACTCGGCGGTGGTGTCCCGCACATAAACAAGATATGCCAAGCAACCCTTCTCGGCCATATGTCGAGCCTTCAGGAAGGAAATAACTCTACTGGCTGCACTAACTGAGGAACCCCTCCATTCCAGCCTAGGCAACTCGGGCATGGCCAAAGTAACTGTCTTGGCATGGCAATCCAAGATGGCATGATAAGGAAATGACCAATCCATGCCCAGGATGATCTCAAAATCAACCATATTAAGCAATAGAAGGTCCGCTCTAGTCTCGAACCCACAAAAGCTGATCACACAAGACCGATAGACCCGGTCTACCACCACAGAATCGCCCATAGGAGTGGACACATATATAGGATAATCCAAGGACTCGCAAGGAACATCCAAAAAACAAGCAAATAAGGCTGACACATATGAATAAGTAGATCTCGGATCAAATAGCACTGATGCCTCCCTATCACATACTGAAATAGTACCTGTGATCACGGCGTCTGAGGACGCTGCATCTGCTCGTGCCGGAATAGCATAGAATTTGTCTGGAGTACCTGAAGATTGACCTCCGCTGAACTGAATAGGAGCTAGCTGAGCTCCCCCTGACTGGCCTCCACCTCTAAGACGACCTCTACCAGCCTGTCCTCCACCTCTGGGTGGACGGGGCGCCGATGCTGAGTATGTGGGCTGGTAACTGATACGCTCAATTTACACCTTAAAAGAATGTAAGCGATCGTTGTCAAATATAGTAACCCAACAAGGTTGGGGTCGAATCCCACAGAGAACAATATGAGGGCGTTAGGAATGCTAGAGAATTATCACCTACTGTGCAGTGCCAAACAAATATGATTTTGGGTTTTTGATAATTGTTTATAACTAAATGCGAAAATATAAACTAACCTAGAAAGCAATTAAAATGATCGATGGCAACAAGTATCGATGCTTCGGGTATTACACTCGAGTAACGATCCAATGTATTTCACGATTTTACAAATGTGAGTGGGTAATGTGAATTAGCCACGGACAATATTTCTTAATTAGCTTTTCCCAAAGACTAACAAGACTTCCTAATTGAATTATCCCTAACCCAATTAGGAGATTAAGCACTTCCGAGTTTGGCTACAAGTAGTTCAATCCTATCCCTAGGTCGAATCTATAAAATGAGGGTTAAATCCTCAAGTTCTTGTTAATTAATCTTTCCCAACCCCAAATAATCTTTTCCAAAACTAATTCGGAGTTAATGGGCGAGTCCTAGGGTTAGCTAATCCCTTTGGAAACATTAAAGAACAAGAATAATTAAAATAACAAACACCCACTTCACAAATATATGAAAATCATTCAATACATAAGCACAACAAGGTATTTAATCCACACTTTAAATATGAATATTCCCATAAACCATATTCAAGTGTTGGAAAAATACTACACACTTAGATATTCAATACAAAACAAGGAAATGAAGAAATAAACATAAATGGGTAAGAAATACTTAACCACAATGGTGAAATCTTCAAGACCCAAGTGTGTGTGCAAATCCCTAGCTTCAAAACTTGTTGTTCTCTACTCAAAATATATTTACAAGGCTGAAGAAATGTCCAAAAATCGATCTCTAATAGATAAAAATTGAGTTCCAATCGATGCCTAAGATGTTGCCAAGGTATGCTTTTTATAGAGGGCCAAAAATTCGAGTGAAAAGTGGACAAAAACACCCCTGCCGGGCTGATATGCGATCGCATCCCTGTCGCATATCAGGGATGCGATTCGCATCTTCACTCTATCCATCGCACATCAAAACCCTAGGTCCCAGAGGGTCGTCGCATTTGAAATATGCGGTCCGCATTAGTGATATGCGATCGCATTCGTGCATCGCATTTACAATGTAGCTTCAGGCATCAGATGG
>ML287826.1:0-24798 GCA_005239495.1 Nicotiana undulata
TGGAGTATTTAAGTGGGCTGCCAACAGGGGTTTCCGCACCTGCGACCATAGGACCACAGGTGCAGTCTCGCACTTGCGAGAAAAAGATCGCAATTGCGGAAAAGGGCCTAGGACCCTGGGCTCGCACCTGCGGGGTTGGGAGCCGCACCAGCGGTCCCGCTCCTGCGGAATTTTGGTCGCCTCTGCGGAAAAGGTCGCACCTGCGATGGCCTGGACCGCACCTGCGGTCTTTGGGCAAGGGGCTGGAGTTCGCACTTGCGAGGCTGGGACCGCAGGGGCGGCCCCGCACCTGCAGCTGGGCAACCGCACCTGCGGTCACACAAGCTAATGTGCACCAACCGTGGTTTTTGGCCTCGCACGGGGTCCGGGAGGCACCTGGGCCCACCCGAACCCCAGTCCAAAAATACCAACAAGTCCCAAATCATTAAACGGACTTGCTCGAGCTCACGGAAAACTCAATACAACGTTTTAACTCAAAATCACTCTCCAAAACCCCCGAATTAAAAACTTAAGAACTTTGAAATTCTAGAATTCACTTTAACGCGCCAAACCGGCCTAAACCACTCGGAATGACTTCAAATTTTGTAGATAAGTTATAAACGACACAGCGGAACTATTCCCGGTCTCGGAATTTTATTCGGACCTCGGGAACATAAAATCACTTCTCAAGCCACATTTCAAATTCTTTAGAAACCTCACAAGTTCATTAACTCCATTTTCCTCACTTGGACCCGAAACTAATCAAATCAAACCCGTTTTACACCAAAACTCACATATAGGACAAACAACATATAATAAACCTGTTCCGGGCTCCGGAACCATAACACGGGACCGGTAACAAGGTTTTCACATAATTATTCACTTTCACATTCCTTTAATATTTTCAAAAAATAATTTTCTTTAAAAATTCATTTCTCGGGCTTGGGGCCTCGGAATTCGATTCCGGGCATACGCCCAAGTCCCATATTTTCCTACGGACCCTTCGGGACCGTCACATCACGGGTCCGGATCCGTTTACCAAAAATGTTGACCAAAGCCAACTTTATTCAATTAGTCAATTCAAAAATCCCATTTTTATCAAATTTCCACATGGAAATTTCCCGGCTACCTGCTCGGGCTACGTACGCATATCGAGGTGAGATTAACGGAGACTTTCGAGGTCTCGGAACACAGATTTAGCCGGAATTACTCAGGATGACCTTTTGGGTCATCACACAAGTCAAGGACCATGTCCTTCCACCCCTGTATCTCAAGCTTCTCCAGCAGTAAATCATTCCTTCTTC
The DNA here is from genome assembly GCA_005239495.1 of Nicotiana undulata. Lineage (NCBI taxonomy): Eukaryota > Viridiplantae > Streptophyta > Magnoliopsida > Solanales > Solanaceae > Nicotiana > Nicotiana undulata. Next base: position 1,284 of record ML287826.1, read on the forward strand.
TTTCATGTCCTTCAACAATCTTCCCTTCAGAATTATTCGTTTACCAAACTTTGTCAACCTGTCCTTCTCACCATCAGACTCAACCTCCTCTTCATCACTCCAATCATCTTCTTCAGTAATTTCCACTTGCTTGGCTTTTACTGCAAACCTGGTTGGCTTAGCCAAGATAGAGGGTTCAACAGTCTTAGAAACAGATGAAGACTTCTTTGAGGAAGTCTTGGCTTTCTTTGGCTTAGGGGTCTGAACCTCTACCTCCTTCCACTTTTTCACTTTGATGGACCAGGTCCATCTCATCCACTTCAACATCATCAACATGCTTAACTAACTTTTCCTTCCATTTTTCAACTCTTTTCTTCTTACTCTCCTCTAAATCTCTCTGCAACTCATCCTCACTTTGTTTAAACTTATTCCTTGTGGTTCTTCCTCTTGGAAGAGGAATATAAGAAGTCTCAGAAGGAGAAACTTTTCTCTTCTTATTGGCTCTTGCTTTCTTAGAGGTTGTAGCTTTAGGAGTCCTTTTCTTCTTAGGCTTGTAACTATCACCTATCGTTTTCAATAGATCTGATAGGGTTTCCTCAGTAAATGAACCATGTTCATCTGTTTGCTTTCCCAGATTTACTAGCCCTTTAGCGGCTTCTCCTTATTCACTTCCCCCTATGTTCTTGCTACCTTCATCCACTTTTTCCGGCTCAGCTCCACAAATAGCCATTCTAACAGATTTAGAGGTGGGTGAAGTATCAACCGCTTTTTTCCCTTTTCCCCTCTCTTCACTCCGTACTCCCTATCTCTCTTTTTCTTTTTCAATTTTATTTTTACCACCTCTCCTTCTCGTCTCAGTCATTTCAACATCTAGCACATACCCAATCAGGATGAACCTAATTTCTAAATTTTCAGCAATCTCAGCAATATTATCAGATGAAGATTTTGGGATAGAAGTTACCTGTTCAGAATCGGAAGACCCGATTTCTTCCCCCTCAGTCGCTGATTTTTAAAAGAGTCACATGAATTTTGTGAGTCTTGGGCTTGGCTTACTTGAAGTTGGGAATTTAATTTTTGAGATAAAGCACCACTGGACAATTGTTTTCTAACAAGCATCTTGACTCTCCTTTTTCTAGGTTGGGGGGTAGAACTAGGTTGATGTGATGTCGAACTAGGTTGAGGGGTTGTAGAGGAAGAGGAAGGAGTAGGGGGTGGTGGAGTGCTAGGATTGTTCCAAGGGTTAGACATTGTGGTTAAGATTTAGTGATGACGGAAAAAAGCTTGGATTGAATTCAAAGGCAAGGAGAGATGAAAGGGTTTCGATGGTTTTCAGAATTAATGAAGAATTTTCGGAGAAGATGATGAGGGATTTAAAGGGGAAGTGTAATTAATACACAACGGAAGCTTTTTGGGGTCTATTAGAAGTATAATCACTCTGTAATCTTTCATTTTAGAATGACGGTTACAACTTCCTTAGAATCAAAGCTTTTTAATACAGTGGGGATTCTTTAGTTTAAACAGAACTAGTTCAAATCTTTATAAGATAGGGTTTGGGTGATTTTGGACATAGGTAGAATTATGCTCATGATTTAAATATTAGTATTTCAAAATGTGTAGAGTGTAGATCACATACCTTCATTTTTCAGATGAACCAGCACTGATGAACCAGGTTCTTCACTAAGTATCTTCTTGATCATATCTCAATTTGCAACAATAGAGAAAGTTTCATTAACAACCAGTGAGTCATATCAAAACATGGCATAGTAGTATAGTATTTTCAGTATGAGACTGAGTAACAATTAATCTGGTTATTTACACAAGTTTCAGATTTTCTAGCAAAAAATATTTTTTTATTTTTTCTTTTTTTTTCATGTACATTCTGAACTTGTTCAATTAGGTGATATTAATCATCCCTAATTCTAACTTGTTCCTTTCAAAATTATCTCTACTCAGTGCTTTTGTAAAGATGTCAGCAATCTGTTTATCAGTAGCACAAAACTCTATAGTGATCAATCCCTTCTCATAATTGTCCCTTAAAAAGTGATGTCTAACATTTATGTGCTTTGTTCTTTTATGATGAACGGGGTTCTTTATCATACTGATAGCACTAGTGTTATCACAGAAGATAGGGATACATCTAACATCGATTCCAAAATCCATCAATCACTGTTTAATCCACAATAGTTGAGCACAACATGAGGCTACAACCACATACTCAGCTTCAGTAGTAGATAGGGCCACATAATTCTTCTTTTAGTTGCCCAGGACACGAGGCATGTGCCAAGAAAGTGTGCCATACTTGGGGTGCTCTTTCTATCCACTAGAAAACCTGCATAGTCAGTATCAATATATCCCACAAGATTAAAGTTACTACCTTTTGGATACCAAAGACAGGGATCAGTGGTGCCTTTTAAGTATCCCAAGATTATCTTTACAACAATTTAGTGTGATTCCTTTTGATTAGCCTGAAATCTTGCACAAAGTCCTACACTGAAATAATGTCAGGTCTACTAGCAGTGAGATACAACAATGAACCAATCATTCTCATATACAACTTTTGATGAACAGATGAACTAGGTTCATCTATATCCAATTTTGTGGTTGTTGTAATAGGAGTGCCAATTTGTTTGGAATCATCCATTTTAAACCTTTTAAGCAACTCTTTTACATGCTTTTGCTGATGGATCATAGTTCCATTTGAATTTTGTTTTAATTTGTAAGCCTAAAAAGAAATTAAGCTCACCCATTATGCTCGTTTCAAATTCACTCCCCAATAATTTAGCAAATTATTTACTTAGTTTATCAATAGTTTCTCCAAACTTATGTCCTCTACATATATCTGAACTACCAAGAGGTCTTTTCCCTTTTTTCTTTTAAGAACAAAGTACTATCAATGCTCAAGCAAGAACTTTGATAACATTTCATACCATGCTCTTGGGGCTTGCTTGAGTCCATATAGTTCTTTGTCAAGTTTGTACACATAATCATGATTCTCCTTGCTTTCAAACCCCAGAGGTTGCTTGACAAATACTTCTTACTTTAGATAGCCATTTAGGAAGGCACTCTTGACATCCATCTAGTGAAGGGTGAATTCCATATAAGCAGCAAAGGCTATGAGGAGTCTTATTGCTTCTAGCCTTGCCACTAGAGAAAAAGTTTCATCATAGACTTTGCCTTCCTCCTGACTATATCCTTGAACCACCAACCTTGCCTTGTTCCTAGTAATGGTTCCGTCTTCATCAAGTTTATTTCTGAAGACCCACTTAGTGCCAATTACTGATCTATCCAAGAGTCTTGGTACCATATGCCAAACTTGAATCCTTTCAAAATGGTTGAGTTCATCTTGCATTGCATTTACCTAGTCTGCATCCTGCAAAGAACTTTGATAACTTTGATAAGAAAGCATCAAAAGCACAAAGATTCTTTAAAGAAGATCTGGTTTTGATTCCGGAGGTTGGATCAGTGATGATGTTATTAATAGGATGAGAACTTTAATATATTTAAGGTTTCACAACAAACCTCTTACTCCTTGATGTTCCTTAAATGCTCTGTTGATGTGGAATAGGTTCAAGCACAAATTTCAATGAAGTGTGAGAATTATTTTGTTCTATTCGCCCTTTCATATTGCCCGGGATCGATGAACCTCTTCCATCACCTAATCCTTCTTCCAGTGTTACTTGAGTCTGGTCTGTGGTTTCATGTGAGTTTCTAACTAGACCAATTGATTTATCATCTTGTTCCTATCTCTCAGAAAGAATGTTAGTTTCATCAAAAACCACATGTATACTTTCTTCAACACACATATGTCTTTTGTTATAAACTTTATAAGCTTTACTATGTAAAGAATATCCCAAGAATACTCCCTCATCACTTCTAGGATCAAACTTACCTAGGGAGTCTTTACCATTGTTGTGCACAAATCACTTGCAACCAAATGCCCTAAGGTGGATATATTTGGTTTTCTCCCCTTAAGTAACTCATAGAGAGTCTTCTCCACAAGAGGTCTTGTCATGCACCTATTTATGATATAGCATGCAGTATTAAGAGCTTCTGCCCAGAAGCTATGGGGTAGTTTACTGGAAAGAAGCATAGTCCTAGCCCTATCTTCAAGTGTACTATTCTTTCTTTCAACCATACCATTTTGTTGTGGAGTTCTAGGAGAAGAAAAATCATGATGTATGCCATGCTCATCACAAAATTCAGTAAATTTAGCATTTTCAAATTCAGTGCCATGATCAGACCTAATTGATGCAAGTTGATTTCCTAATTGTTTCTGAGTTTTTCTAACAAAAAAGGTGAACATGTCAAATGCTTCATCTTTAGATGTTAGAAACAAGTTACAGTTAAATCTAGAATAATCATCAACAAACACCATCACATATCTATTACCACATATTCTTAATGTTCTCGTTGGACCACAAAGATCCATATGAACCAGTTCTATCGTTCTGGTGGTACCTACCACTTTCTTGCTTTTAAAAGAGGAACTTACCTGCTTCCCCCTTGCACAGGCCTCACAAACTTTGTCTTCCTTGAACTTAATGTTAGGAAGTACTATCGCTAAGTCATAATTTATTGAGTTGACTTAGACTTGCATGTACATGTATCTAATGCCAAAGGAGGGAATCACTGTCCAACACACTTAAGCAGGTTAGTTCATTTTCTGAAAGTGTGGACATATCTACAATGTATATATTGTTCACTCTTTTCCCTGCAAAACAATCTTGTCAGTGGTAAGATTTATCACAAAACATTTTGTATAGATGAATGCTACTAGGTTACCTCTATCACAGATCAGTGACACACTGATTAGTCTATATTTCGAACCCTCTATCAAGTAGACATTCTTAATAGAAAGAGTGTCATTCTTACCAACCTTAGCAACCCCAATGATTTCACCTTTATTTCCATTTCCTCATTTGAGGTCCTTAAGTTAAAGGAACCGATCCTCGTTGCAAGTCATATGCTTTGAGCAGACACTATCCATTTATCATATTTGGCTTATCCCCTTAACTTGAACCTACAAAAGGAAATCGGGGGTTAGTATTAGGAACCCAAACTAGTTTGGGTCCCTTTCTATAAGCAAACGGAAAAATTAAATTCTTTTTGGACCAACTTGGTAACCAATTCTTCCCTTGAACAAAACTTTTGTTCTTTCGACTAGCCTTTTCTTTTGCATTACATTCACTTTTATAGTGACCACTCTTACCGCAGTGCATACAAATTTTGTTCTCAGGAAGAGTGAGGTACTTTCTTTTATCCCACTTAGGCATCCTATTCCCAAAGCCAAGTCCTCTTCTATTTCTATTATGATGTTCTTGTAGCCATGTCAAAGCACAGGAGGATCTCTTCTATTTACAAGTTATGTCTAGTTTGTGCTTAACCTTGCCTAGTTCCTCCTTCAACACTCTTACCTGTTCATCCTTCCTATACAACTCATCTTTTAGTTTACCTACATTTTCTTCTAAAGTGATTTGTGAGCACTCAACTATCTTTTTACTGGTTCCTAGTTTCAGTTTTAGATTTTCAGATTTTAACTCTAGGACAGTAGTTTCAAATGTATGATTCTGATTCTTCAGAGCAGTATTTTTACTCACAGTCTCACTGACTCTGAGTTCCTGTTCTTACACTTTGCTTTTAAAATCACACAATCCTTAGACAACAATTCCTTTTTCTTATTTATTACCTCAAATTCATCAATAATATCTAGTAATAACTCAAAGAGTTTTTCTTTAGACAAAAACTTAATCATGTCTTTGAGATGAATTATACCTACCTCAGATTCCTAATGAGATTCCTCATCTGATTCGCCAATTGCCATAAGTGCTTGTTCATCTCCATCTTCATCATCTGATTCCTCATCTGAACTTTCTCCCCAAGCAGCAACCATAGCCTTTGTTGATCCTTTGTTCTTCTTGGGATGAACCTGTTCCTTCTTCATGTTCCTTCGTTCAGATATTTCCTTCTTCCATTCAATTTCCCATTGAGGGCAGTTCTTGATGTGATGATCAGTCTTCCAACACCTGTAGCAGCCCTCATTAGTTGTTTTTTCAGGTACCCTTGTCTTGTTGTAATTTCCACCTCTTGAGGGACCTTTTCCTCTCATTAGGTATTTCTTGAATTCCTTGGTGATCATAGCCAGTTCATCTTCCTACAGATAAGCTCCTTCATTGATTCTGAGTGCCAGGATCCTTTCCTTCTTGGGTGCATCAATCTTCACAATTGCCTTCTATGTTTATAGGCAGTGAGATTTCCAATCAACTCATCCAGTTTAAGAGTTGCAATATTCTTAGATTCCTGAATTGCAGTGATTTTGCTTTCCCAATAAACTAGAAAAACCCTTATCAGAATCTTCACAATTTTGTCATCTTCAACAAGACTCATTCTAAGAGATTTCAGTTCATTAGTCAGTGTGGTGAACCTCGTATACATATCTTGACTAGTCTCTCCTTCCTTCATAGAAAATTCTCACATTGAGAATCTAGTAGGGTACCTCTAGACCTCTTCACTTGAGTCATTCCTTCATGATCCACTTGCAAAGTGTCTCAAATTTCTTTAGTAGTGGTACATCTTTGAATTATGATGTACTCGTCTAGGCCAAGTCCACACACAAGCCACTTCTTGGCTTTAGCATTCTTCTCCCACTTTCTCAAATCCTCAGCAGTGCAGTCAGCTCTTGTCTTCGGCACATCTACTACTTCAACATTCTTCTTCATGGTGGCCAATGGACCATTAGTACCAATGTCTCATAGCTCGTAGTCTTCTCCAATTATATGGTCTCTTATCATGTTCTTCCACCAGGAGTAGTACTAGCCATTGAAGAGTGGAGGCCCAGCAGTTGATTGTCCTTCCTAGTTCCTAGGTGGTGCAATCATCTTGATCTTTTCTTAAGGTGTTAGCCTCATCAAGGATAACCCGCTCTGATACCAATTTATATTTTATACACCAATACCACACAAGAGGGGGTGATTTTTGTGGTGTCCGATTTTCGCGTGCACTTGATACAGAAGGACCTCGTTTTTCTATGTGTTCCAACTACTACGTTTGTGGAATAATAAATACAAAAATTTATAGAACAGAAAGATTTTTACGTTGAAAACACCTGGCTCCAAAGGTGAAAAAACCACGACCTACTTCCTAGTAGGATTTTCCCAAACTCTTTACTAAATCAGTAAGACAAAATAACATTTACAAAAACTCTTTTGTAAACCTAAGATTACCTCTAATCCCTTGTAGCAAACTAGCCTCTAGCTATTTGCGACAAACTCCAAGTTAACTCTAACTTGAAACACATAGTACCTATTACAAACGCTTCTAAATAAAGCTGGAAAGAAATAAGTTAAAACCACCTACTACAAATAAACTAGACTAAAAAACAACAGTTGGTACTGGTTCTTCTAGCTGGTTCAAGATTTTCAGATTTGCACACCCTTATTTCACACGAACTGCTTGCAAAATTGCCTTGCTAATTTTGCTCTCGATTCTTGCTTAACTTATGCTTTTGTGCGTACCTGTACAATAAGAAGAATCTGCAATATATAGGATTAGCAGATAAGGAATTAACTAGAGTTCTAATGCTACTCTTCATTGGTGGAAGAGTTCTATTAATCTCAACTCCTTGAATCCTTCCTTATCTTATATTATGTTCTTACCGAATAAGGAGTCCATCTCATTATTATTTTTGCAATCTTTTCGATCAGGAGATATCTCTATTTTACTAGATTGCGTTTATCTTCTGCATGTGTACCTCACGTGCCTTTGACTCTGCTTATGTCTATGTCTGCCAGTGATGGACCTGGTTCATTTCTAAGTTCCTTGTTCAATCTTCAAAACTATTCCTTTTCTTGGGCCAACACACAAGAAAGGCTATATAAGAAAACACCAACATTTCATATACATACTTTGTGGCGCACAACTTGATCCGACACACAAAAACTTTATTGCAGCGACAACCCGATCCTATGTCTATACTATTGTTACAACAAGAAACCCGGTACTTACCATAATATTGTTGCAGCAGCAACCCGATCCAACATTTCAATTCACATGGAATCACCCCAACAACGCATCAAAATATAGAGAAATTCATAATAACTATTGAAGAGAATGAAAAAGCATAATTTACCTAGAAATGGATGAACACGAATAAGGAGTAATGGAAAATACCAAATTTCTTGAACTAGTGTTACTCATGTAACCGGATAAATATCCAAACAAGATTATTAAGCACAAACAATCAAATGATCGCCTAATTCCAAAAATAGCATAGGAAAACAAGGAATGAAATAATTATGGAATGAAACAAGTATAGGCATGTTCTAAGAAAGTCATTTATTAAGTAAATGCATGTGACAAGTAAAAGTATGTATACAATAAAAGACATGTATGAAATAAAAGAAACTAACGGGTAAGAGCATGTATCAAGTAACGGAAAGTACTAAATAAAGCATGTGACAAGTAAGGCATATAACAAATAATGGCAAAATAAGGTACGGAATGCAAAAGCATATGATAAATAAGTCATAAAATGAACTATTTCTATCTGCATGCTTTGACCCATGACAACACATATATACTTGTTACCTTGCACATACGCGATCCCATCACATAGAACATGTCAGAAGGAGTCAAATCACACCAAATTCTCTCAAATCAAGAGTAATCAAGATACTTATCTCGTTCCGGAACCAAATCAACAATCCAGCACAACTTTACCATTAGCGCGACCTCCAAACAACTCGAACCTAGTCAAATAATGTCCAAATAAGTCAAACAATCTTTAGAACTACCTTAGTATCATAAAGGTTCAATCTTAAATATAGTTGAAAAAGTGAAACAAAATTCAACCTGAGCCCCCAAAGCGAAACAAAAAATAAAGATCAATTCTCATTTACTCATTCTCTCCTGAGTCCAAATACATGAGTTGCATCAAGATTGAACCTCAAATTGAGGTCCAAATCCCAAAACTAGTCCTAATAAATTTTTTCCCAAAATCCCAACTTCTACACTTAAAAATACTAAATACAAGAATAAACATCTATGAGGATTCATGAGAATAAATCAAAATTGGTAAAAATTACTAACCCAAAAGTTGGGATGAAAATCCTCCAAAACATCACCCAAATCCGTGGTTTAGGTCTCAAAATGGTGAAAAGTGGATGACTCCCCATTTTCAGCATTATTAATACCTGGGCGAATTTTCTTTTCGCGTTCGCGAAGGGATAACCCCACTACCCCATCTCCTTCTACATGATCGCTAGACCATCGTCGCGATCGCATAGAGAAATTCTTCCCAGTGCTAAAAGGCACTATGATTGTGGTACTATCCAGTAAATCGTGATTAACAACCTGCCCCAACCCGATTCCTCTTACGTGATCGCGAGAAAAGCTCTGAAATCATGTGGCACTGTAAACACCAATTGTTCATAACTTCTGCAAGATTCCTAATCATTAATAGTTCAATATAACGTTTTTGCATGTTTTAACTTTAATGCAATTTATTGATATTTATCCATGTTTTTACAACATATGAAAAACTTTATCTTTGGGTTGCAATTAGTTGAATACTACCACTTTTGTGTATTTTTCTGAATTTTAAAATAATTTATTGATACATTTTCTATTTTTCAAATACTATGATTTTCTATTACAGGATTTCATTAGGGATGATGTTGTTGTTATTTTCATTTCACAACAACAATAACAACTAAAACAACAACAACAACAACAATAACAACAACAACAACAACAACAACAACAACAACAATAATAATAATAATAGTAATTATAATAATAATAATAATAACTACTAAAGTATCTTTATAGTTGTTGGAATTTTTAAAAGATACTACAAGTAATATTTTTTTTAAGATTATCAAATTTTAATTTTATAGCACATTCTATTATGTAACGACCCGACGGATCGTTTCAATAGTTAGAGCCCGATCCCCTATTAATTGCTTTTTCCATATTTATTTCTGCTATTGTGACTTGCCGGAATAATTTTTTTTCAGTTTCGGAGTCTTTTGGGACACTTAGTCCCTATATGAGAGCTTAAGTCTTAAATTTTGGATTATAGTCAGAACTGTGTGAATATGGTTCAAGAATGGAATTCCGTCAATTCCTTTAACTCTGTTGGGTAATTTTAGGCTTATGGGCGTGTGCGGAATGTGTTTTGGGGGTCCGTAGCTCATTTAGTCTTGAAATAGCGAAAGTCGAAATGTTAGAGTTTTGGACCGGTAGTGGAATTTTTTATACCAGGGCCGGAATTCAATTCTGGAAGTTGGAGCAGGTCTGTAGTGTGGAATATGACCTGTGTGTAAAATTTGGGGTCAATCAGACGTAGTTTGGTTGGTTTCAGCGTCAGCTCTTGGGCACCATTTACTGAAAATTGGAATATCGCACGAGTTAGAGATAGACAACCTCACCTTTCACCACATTACACGATATAGAATAGAAATAAAAGGGTACTTCCCTAAATGTGTAGCCCCCTAATTATAGATGTGGTCGAAACACACCGATAAGAAGGGCTCTACTAGACACGGCTCCGAGAAATCCTAGGACACTTTTAAAATTGTAGGATCTGATACCAAGTTTGTTACACCCCAAAACCGAGGAACGAGACCGGCGCCCAACCGAATGATCCCGGTCAAGCGGACCTGAATTGCCTTTCCTGCCCAACACGTTACCCCGTGTTTACAATATAAATTATTCCACATGAATTAGAAATTTAGAGTTTAAGAATGAATTTACAACTTGAGTTCATCTCATCCTTTATCATTTCAACATTTGGTAATCACAAAACATACACTATTTCCTATTCGGACAACGATTACGAGTAGACACAATTTCTGCCCCAAAATACATATATGCAACCCACATAATGTCTACGGAGCCTCTAAGACTACTAGGAGTTTACATAGACTTGCCGGTAACAAGACCTCGACTATACCTTTTACAACATAAGCAAAAGAGGATGATATAGTCCACACACGACCCCGAGAGGAAATGGGGCTCACCAAAAGTGCTGAAGAGATGAAGAGGAGGCACCACTAACGGCAGGCTGAGCTACCTGCTATGGAACCACCTACATCCATATAAAAGATGTAGCGCCCCCGGCAAAGGGGACGTTAGTACCGTTGAATAGTACTAGTACGTATGAACAAACTTTACTCTAAGTAAAATGAAGCAATGCACAGATAGAAGAAAGTCAACGAAACCAAACAATTATTGCACATAGATACGGAGAATCACAAATGAGATTTACACAGACTCTTATTTCAACACAATCATATTCAACCCTTATTACTTCTCAACAATCCACCCTTATTTCTTCCTGTTGCGGCGCGCAACCTGATCCCACCGGACAATCACATTTCAGACTTATTACATTCTGTTGCGAACGTGATCCCACCGTACAATCACATTCCACCCATATTGATTCTCACATATCACCCTTATTCCTCCTGTTGCGGCGCGCAACCCGATCCTACCGTACAATCATATTTCATAGCAACAATAACAACCCACAATTCAATCAGAAGGAGTTTCATCATCAAGAATATAAATTCATTACAACCAACAATACGTATGAAATCAAAGACACAATAATCCTTTCCAAACAATGAGTCATATACGATATTTCCATAGCCATTTAGTTCAATTAAATCATTCCACAACTCCTTTTCATCACTTGCTACACAACACTTAGCACTTAGATACATTTACACATTTGGGTTCGTTATCATTCTTTCATACCACAAATTCAAGCATTTAACGAACCTTGCACATGATAGAGTAATCACAAAGAAATCACCTTTCATAATTCCAAGTAGCATGGTAGTATGGTGATCAACTAAAACAATCAGAGAATAGAATCTTACCCCTCAATACATTAGAACAATCAATTCGCATATGCTCAAGCCAGAAACTCATACCAAATGCTCGGACACCAACAAGGTGACTCTACGAAGATTAAAGTTAGCCATACATACCTCGAGTCGAAATTCCCCTTTAATATCTATCACAATTCACCGAACCATCTAGCACCGTCAATCTAGTTCACAATGCGACACATTTACCTTAGAATTAGGAACCTTGAATTCATTTGAGAATTTTATCAAACACTATGTGATCCCTTAGATTAACTAAAACCCATTTTAGTGAAAGAATAGTTTAACTAGCTTCCCTCTACTAGGTCATAGAAGATTATTCACATGCATGAAAGGTCTCAACTTTCATTCTCAAGAACCAACCTATGTGTGTTTTATTCTTAACTAAACTCTGAGAATTTGGGGAAATAGGGCGAAGACTTACCTCTTATGATGAAGAAGGTGAAGATTACTCGATAATTTTTGGACCTTAGTAGAGATGATGGACCAATTTGATGAAGAAGATGACTTTTCTCTCTAGAACCCACTCTCACTTCTCTCTATATTAGTCAGATAGGTGTTAAAAATGAAGGGGATGGGTGTTTTATTAAAATAAGGGTAGGGTTTTAAAATAAAAAATTAGAAGCCCCAAAGCAGGAAATGCGGTCACGAATGCAATCACATTCTTGCTATGCGGTCCGCGCTCTTGTCGCATAGTTGGCCCTCAAATGGGCCTAAATGGGAACCGGACTGCCTTGGTATGCGACCACTATGCGGTCCGCATATCTTGCTTCGGGGCTTCTAATTTCTTATTTTAAAACCCCACCCCTAGTTTAATAAAACACCCCTCCCCCATCATTTTTAACATTTATCTGACTAATATAGAGAGAAGGGAGAGTGAGTTTAGTGAGAGAAAGTCATCTTCTTCATCAAATCAATCCACCACCTCAACTCAGGCCTGGAAATCTTCGAGTAGTCGTTGTCTTCTTCACCTCAAGAGGTAAGTCTTCACCCTATTTTCCCAAATTCTCAGATTTTAGTTAGAATGAAACACACATAGGTTGGTTCTTGAGAATTAAAGTTAGAACCTTGCATGCATGTGAATAATCTTCCATAACCTAGTAAAGGGAAGCAAGTTAGAGTAATCTTTCACTAAAAAGGGTTTAGTTAATTAAAGGGATCACATAGTGTTTGATAAAATGCTCAAATGAGTCATGATTTCTAATTATAAGTCTAAAAATGTCGTCTTGTAAATTAGATTAAAGGCGTTGGAAGGTCCGTTAGTTTCAGAATAGAAATTAAAGGGAAATTCCGACTCAAGGTATATATGGCTAACTTTGATCTTCGTAGAGTCACCTTGATGGTGTCTGAGCATTCGTTATGAGTTCCTGGCTTATGCATATGTGAATTGGTTTTTCTAAGGTGTTGAGACGTAAGATTCTATTCTCTGATTGTCCTAGTTGATTTTCCATGCCACCATGCTATGTGAGATTGTGAAAAGGGTGATTACTTGTGCTTACTCTATCATGTGCAAAACTCGTTATGTGCTTGAACATCTCGGTATAAATGGTTGTACTACCAAACGAAAGAAATGATAACGAATCCAATTATTTAATGTATCTAAGTGCTAAATGTTGTGTAGTAAATAATGGAAACGAAATGTGGATTTAACTAATTGAGTTATATGTTGATGGCATACCACATTTGACTCACTGTTTGGTAAAGATTTTTATGGGCTTGATTTCATATGGTTATTTGGTTGTTACGAATGAATGTACTTGATGATGAGAATTTTTTTGGACTAATTTTATTAAGATAAATGATTATGGCACACCGTACATGACTTACTGTTTGGTAAAGACTATTGTGAACACATGATTGTTTGGTTGTTATGAAATTATACTCTTGATGATATGAAGCCTTGTTATTGAATTGTGGGTTGTTATTGTTGCTATGAAACGTGATTGTACGGTGGGATCGGGTTGCGCGTCGTAAGAGAATGTAATAACGCCGTAACATGAAGAAATAATGGTGGATTGTTGAGAAGGAATAAGGGTGGAATATGATTGTGTTGAAATAAGAATCTTTGAAACTCTCAATTGTGTTTGTTCGTGTATCTCAGTGCAGTAATTGTTTGGTTTCTCTGACTGTCTTTTATCTTGTGTACTGTTTGATTCTACTTAGAATAAAGTTTGTTCATACATACTAGTACTATTCAACGGTACTAACGCCCCTTTTTGCCGGGGGCGCTACATCTTTTATATGGATATAGGTGGTTCCATAGCACGTACCTCAGTCCGCCGATAGTGGTGCCTCCTCTTCATCCCTTCATAAGTTCTAGTGAGCCTCACTTCCTCTCGAGGCCGTGTGTATTATATACCGTCTTCTTTTGTATACGTTGCATCATTAAAGATATGGCTGGGGCCTTGTTGCCGGCGGGTTTATGTAAAACTCCTAGTACTCTTAGAGACTCTGTAGACACTGTGTGGGTTATATATATGGCAGTAGCTGTGCTCGGTCGAAATCGTAGTCCATATTGGAAAAGTAGTATGTAATATATATGTTTTTGGATTATCAAATGTTGAAAGTTAAAAGAGGAAATAAACTTATGTTGTAAATAATACTTTGAACTTAAATTGGCTAATTCATATGGAACAATGTATATTATAGACACGGGGCAACGCATTGGGTAGGAAAGGCAAACCAGGTCCGCTTGACCGGAATCATCCGGTTAGGCGCCGGTCTCGTCCTTCGGTTTTGGGGCGTGATAGTTATACATGGGATACTGGTCATACCTGGCATATTTCATTTCATTATCTCATAAAACTGTGAGCGTGTCTAATATTTGAACGATGTCTTAATATAATTGATGAGGTTTAGTTCGTCACTACCTCTGAGCCTATAGTATGTGTTCGTTACTTCTTAGTTGGTGTACTCACGTTACCCCCTGCACCTTCTGTGAAGATCCAGGTACAGCGGGACCTGGTAGTGGTTGCTGATTGGCTGTCAGAGTTTCTTTTGGAGTTTTTAAGGTTGCAGCCTCGACTTCTCCTTCATTATCTTCCTGTCGCATTTTTGTTATTTCAGACTATGTTGTCTACTTTTGTATTTTGATATTTCTATTTCATAGTAGCTCATGACTCAATGACACTAGATCTAGGATCGAGTGTTTTTTACTTATGTTATTAATGATGTTAAACCCTTAAATGCTTTATAAAAACGACTCTTGCTGTAAATATAGCGATTTTCCTAAAAATAACTTTTAGCAAATGAAATGTGTGGCTTACCTGATTTCACGATAGGAGCCATCACGATTGGGTATTTTGGGGTCGTGACAAGTTGGTATCAGAGCTCTAGGTTGAATAGGTCTCACCAGTCATGAGCAGGTTTAGTAGAGTCTTGCGAATCGGTACAGAGACGTCTGTACTTATCTTCGAGAGGCTACAGAACCCTTAGGAAAAACCTCACATTCTTGGATTCTTTCATGTGAATCAGTTGATTCTAGAAACTAAACTTCTGTTGTTTCATTCTCTCATAGATGGTGAGGACTCGCACTACCGATCAGGTTGACCAGACACCAACTAGGCCCGTGAGAGGCCGAGGCTGTAGTATAGGTAGGGGTGCAGCCCGCACAACAGCCAGGGCAGTACTTGTGGATCCTTCTATTGTTCAGGATCAGGTCCCCACCGCAGATGTTCCAGCGGGACCGGCTCAGGCACCGGTAGTTCCTATAGTGATTCCGAGTCTTTGGGAGACTCTAGCTCAGATTCTGACTGTGTGCACCAGTCTTGCATAGGCAGTCATTGTATCTTCTATTGCTGCTACTTCTCAAGCCAGGGGAGGCACTTAGACTCCAGCTGCCCATACACCTGAGCAGGTTGTTTAGGGACTTCAGACACCGGGGGCAGCTCTAACCCAACCGGTTTCCCCAGTTAAGGATTTTTATATCCCAATTATGCCAGACGATGAGCAGCGTAGGTTGGAGAGATTTAGTAGACTTCAGCCTCCGATATTCAGTGTTGTTGAGGGCGAGGATGCCCAAGGCTTCTTAGATAAGTTTCATAGAATCCTTCGCACAACAAGGACATTGGAGACCAATGGGGTCTCGTTCACTACCTTCCAGTTCTCGATAGCTCCATTCACTTAGTGGGAGGCTTATGAGAGGCGTAGGCTTATTGGTGCAGCACCATTTACCTAGAATCATTTCTCCATTATCTTCCTAGAGAAGTATGTACCGCATTCCCGTAGGGAGGAGCTGCGCAGGCAGTTTGAGCAGCTGCGTTAGGGGGAC
This sequence comes from Nicotiana undulata, assembly GCA_005239495.1. Classification (NCBI taxonomy): domain Eukaryota; kingdom Viridiplantae; phylum Streptophyta; class Magnoliopsida; order Solanales; family Solanaceae; genus Nicotiana; species Nicotiana undulata. The sequence continues at coordinate 17,424 of ML287826.1, forward strand.
ATGACAGTGACGTAGTATGAGATGAGGTTCTCCGAGTTGGACCGTCATGCTATTTGGCAAGTTACCACGGATAGGGAGAGGATCAGGAGGTTCGTTGATGGCTTCACTTATCAGCTTCAAGTTTTTTCTGACTAGGGAGAGGGTATTTGGCGCTTCTTTTGAGGAGATAGTTGACATTTCCCAAGATATTGAGTCAGTTTGCCGCCAGGAGCGAGTCGAGAGGGAGGCTAAGAGGATTCGGGGATCTGGTAGTTTTGGTGGAGTTCTTTTAGCAGGACAGTCCTAGCACGACAGAGGTCGTATCTTCAGACTAGCTTAGTCAGGTCGCTTAGGTTATCGTGGTGGATCTGCTGGTTGTGGTCCCCACATTTCTCATTAGGGGCATCCATCATTCAGTATTCTTCTGGCCAAGAGTTCATCTTGAGCACCATCGGTTCAGGGTTCCTCTATGAATGGTTCTTCTGGTTGTTATTCAGGTTTTAGGGTTCCCTTCAATCCCCACTGTCATTTGCTGAGAGGGGTTGTTTTGAGTGTGGTGATCCGGGTCATATCAAGAGGTTTTGTCCCACTATTTTAGGTGGTTCATCCCAGCAGTGGAGTTAGCCGTCAGCTTTAGATCCAGTTACTTCACCGCTCGCCCAGGAATCTAGGGTTGGGGGTCTGTCAGCTAGAGGCCATCCTAAAGGGGGAGATCGATCCGGTGAAGGTCAGGCTCATTTTTATGCACTTCCAGCCAGACAAGATGATATGGCCTTATATGCAGTGATTAAAGGTATTGTCTCAAACTATCACCAAGATGCTTCTGTCTTATTTGATCTTGGTTCCACGTATTCCTATGTTTCATCATACTTTTCCCTTTTTCTAGATATGCCTCGTGGGTCCTTAGTTATATATGTTCATGTGTCGACCCCGGTGGGCGATATTATTGTTGTGGACCGTGTATATCTGTCATGTGTGATATTGATTGGGGGTTTGGATACCCGAGTGGATCTATGATTGCTTAGCATGGTCGACTTTGATGTAATATTGGGCATGGATTGGCTATCTTCGTTCCATGTTATTCTAGATTGTCACGCTAAGACTGTGACTTTAATGATGCCAGGATTTCCTAGGGTTGAGTGGAAAGATTATGTTGAGTATGTGCCTAGTAGGGTGATTTCTTACCTTAAGGCTCAACGTATGGTAGACAAAGGGTGTTTGTCATATTTGGCTTTTGTGAGGGATGTCAGTGCTGAGACTCCCACTATTAATTGTGTTCTTTAGGTCCGTGATTTTCCGAACGTATTTCCTGCTGACCTGCCAGGCATGCCACCTGATAGGGATATTGATTTTGGTATTGGCTTGGTGCGGGAACTCAGCCCATTTTTATTCCACCGTATCGTATGGCACCGGCGGAGTTGAAGGAATTGAAAGAGCATCTCCAGAAACTTCTAGATAAGGGGTTCATTCGGCCTAGTGTTTCCCCTTGGGGTGCACCAATGTTTTTTGTGAAAAAGAAGCATGGTTCCATGAGAATGTGTATTGACTACAGGTAGTTGAACAAGGTTACAGTCAAGAATAAGTATCCTTTGCCTCATATTGATGATTTTTTTGACCAGCTTCAGGGAGCCAGAGTGTTCTCTAAGATTGATTTGAGATTCAAGTATCATCAGCTGAAGATTCGGGATTCCAACATTTCCAAGACAACTTTCAGGACTTGTTATAGTCATTATGAGTTCACAGTGATTTCTTTTGGGCTGACCAATGCCCCGACAACGTTCATGCATTTGATGAATAGCGTGTTTCAGCCGTACTTAGATTCTTTTGTTAGTGTGTTCATTGACGCCATCGTGGTATATTCTCGTAGCCAGGTGGAGCATGCTCAGCATTTGAGAATTGTTTTACTGAGGGAGGAGAAGTTTTATGCAATGTTCTCCAAGTGTGAGTTTTGGCTTGGCTCGGTAGCTTTCTTGGGGTACGTGGTGTCCAGTGAGGGTATTTAGGTTGATCCAAAGAAGATAGAGGCGGTGCACAGTTGGCCCAGACCGTCCTCAGCTATAGAGATTAGGAGCTTCCTTGGTTTGGCGGGGTATTACCGTTGTTTGTGGAGGGGTTTTCTTCTATTTCTCCACCCTTGACAAAATTGAACCACAAAGATGCTTCGTTCAGGTGGTCGGACGAGTGTGAGGAGAGATTTCAGAAGCTCAAGGCTGCTTTGACCACAACTCCAGTGTTAGTCTTGCCAGCAGCTTCAGGTTCTTATACAGTATATTGCAATGCCTCGAGGATAGGCATTGGTTGTGTATTGATGCAGGAGGGTAGGGTGATTGCCTAAGCCTCACGCCAGTTGAAGACTCATGAGAAGAATTACCCAGTGCATGATCTCGAGCTAGCATCCATTGTTCACGCCTTGATGATCTGGCGTCATTATTTTTACGGGGTGCATTATGAGTTTTTTACTAATCACCGTAGTTTGCAGCATCTGTTTAAGTAGAAGGATTTGAATTTGCGTCAGAGGAGATGATTGGAGCTTCTCAAGGACTATGATATCACTATTATATACCATCCGGGGAAGGCCAATGTAGTGGCCGATTCCTTGAGTCGCAGAGCAGAGAGTTTTGGGAGTCTAGAATATCTCTCAGCAGCAGAGAGACCATTAGCACTTGATGTTTAGGCCTTAGCAGGCCAGTTGGTGAGATTGGATCTATCAGAGCCCCGCTGGGTATTGGCTAGTGTAGCTTCCAGTCCTTTACTTTATGACTGTATCAGAGAGCACCAATATGATGAACCACACTTTCTCGTTCTTCAGGATAGGGTCCGGCGAGGCGACGCCAGGGATGTGGTTATTGATGGTGATGGGGTTATGAGGATGCATGGTCGGATATATGTGCCTAATATGGATGGGCTTCGAGAGTTGATTCTAGCAGAGGCCCACATCTCGCGGTATTCAATCCATCCAGGTGCCGCAAAGATGTATCAGGATCTGAGGCAGCATTATTGATAGAGGCGGATGAAGAAGGATATTGTTGAGTTTGTAGCTTGGTGTCTCAACTGTCAGCAGGTCAAGTATGAGCACCAGAGAATAGGGTGATTGCATCAGAGATTGGATATTCCGGAGTGGAAGTGGGAGCAGATTACCATTTGGGTAATGCTGGATCGGCTGACCAAGTCTGTGCACTTCATTCTTGTTGGTACTACTTATTCTTCAGAGAGGTTAGCTGATATTTACATCCGGGAGATTGTCCGGTTGCATGGTGTCACAGTTTCTATCATTTCTGATAGAGGTACTCATTTCACATCATAGTTTTGGAGGGCCGTGTAGAGAGAGTTGGGTACTCAGATTTAGTTGAGCACGGCGTTTCATCCTCAGACTGACGGGCAGTCAAAGCGCACTATTCAAATTCTGGAGGACATATTGCGTGCTTGTGTCATTCATTTCGGGGGTTCATGGAACCAATTTCTTCCATTTGCAGAGTTTTCTTATAATAATAGATATCAGTCGAGTATTCACATGGCTCCGTACGAGGCTTTATCTGGGAGGAGGTGTGGATCTCCAGTCAATTGGTCCGATCCCAGTGAGGCCAGGCTATTAGGCACATATTTGGTTCCGGATGCGTTGGATAAGGTGAAGTTGATTCAGGAGCGGCTTCACAAGGCGCAGTCTATACATAAGAGTTATACCGACCGGAAGGTCTGAGATGTGTCTTTTATGGTTAGGGAGAAGGTTCTGTTGAAAGTGTCACCCATGAAGGGTGTTATGCGGTTCGGGAAGAGGGGAAAGTTGAGTCCCCTGTTCATTGGGCCTTTTGAGGTGCTTCAGAGGGTTGGAGAGGTGGCTTATAGACTTGCTTTGCCACCTAGGTTATCGAGTGTTCGTCCGGTGATTCTTGTTTCCATGCTCCGGAAGTATGTTAGTGACCCGTCTCATGTCTTGGACTTCATCTCAGTTCATCTATAGGGTTATATGTCATATAAGGTAGATCTAGTGACTATTTTGGGTCGATAGGTCATAATGTTGAGGTCTAAGGATATAGCTTCAGTTAAGGTGCAGTGGAGAGGACAGCCGGTGGAGGAGGCCACCTGGGAGACCGAGCAAGAGATGCGGAGAAGATATCCTCACTTATTTGAGACTCCAGGTATGTTTCTAGACCCGTTCGAGGACAAACGTTTGTTTAAGAGGGGGAGAATGTAATGACCCGGCCGGTTGTTCCGTGAGATTAGTCATATTTCCCTTGTTTCTGCTTTATCATATGTTGCTTAACCTATTTATGTTGTGTTGAGTCAGTTTGTTCGGGTTGGAAGTGGTCGTGGTGAGAAATGAGACACTTAGTCTCTTAAGTTGGCCTTATGGTTAGACAAGTCAACCAAAAGTTGACTATTAGGTAAATGACCTCAGAATGTGGATTTTATGGCTCATATAGCTTCGTTAGGTGATTTGGGACTTAGGAGTGTGTTCGGAATATGGTTGTGAGGTCCGGAGTAGAATTAGGCTTGAATTGGCCTTGGTTGTGAGCAGGATTTTTCTGAACCTCCTGTTCGTTTTCTCGGTATGCACTTCCGTCGGTGCAAGAGCTTATATCGACGTGTTAGGCGTTGCACGAGCCCACGTACACAGTAATTGGCTCCGGCGTGTTCTCGGGGTTTTGCAGTGGTACATCAGGGCCTGAAACAACTACACCATTCTCTCCATTGTCCTCAGAGCCGTTGTTTTCATGTGCATTTACTGAGTTAGACATTTTCACCTGAAATCAAAATTCTTGGACAAGAAAAAGTGTGATGAATAACTTGTGATATTCAGTAAACCAGCACTAGAACAATCACTATTATTTTTAGCCCCACGGTGGGCGCCAAATTGTTTACCTTGAAAATGGTTATTACAATTAAATTTTATTTGTGGTTCTAAAAATATGTGATTTATTTTAATACTAGTTGTTAAGAAATATATGCTAAGTATGAGTAAGGACAATGAGACAAGAGTACGAGGGAATAGAGACAGGCAAACCAGACTGCCTTAAATCAGGTCCTCGAGTTAACCGAGATAGGATATCGAGGTCGAGGTCGAGGCCCGGTGTAAACAGTGGATGGTCGATGAAGCTATAACAGTTCTATGGGCTTCGAAGGCGGCTATTTATGATCAATGATGAGTACTAAATGAAGAACAATAAAAGTATGCAATAAATCAAAGGAGCTGATAATAGAAAATGTTTAAGTTAGAGAGCAGAGAATGTTCTTGTATTGAATATCATGTGTGTACAAGAAATAATAAGGGTCCCCTTTATATAGAAGGGGGAAATCCTAACATAGTACATAAGTATTTATTACAAATATATGCAGTTGGTACAACTATTTAATGTCACGGTACAGACTTCTACTATTCTTTCAGATCTAGTCAACTGTAATCACATGCCTCTCGGGGGTTGCCCGCTTGTCTATGATGGCCACCGATTTGCAAAGCTCCGAGGTCAATCATGGGCAACTCTCGGGGTTGATCCTCGAACTTAATATCGAGCCTTCTGAAGATGGGTCGTAGAATGCCGCAGTAATCATAAAATCGGGCTATCCGATTTTAGTGGTATACAGTATTCATGTTTTAAGAATGATGGTTCATTGATACATCGCTTGCCCACTTATAGTTGTACATTACAAGTTTTGGCCATGTTGGCCCATCATAGTTAGAAAAAAAGAGTTATAGATTCGTTTGCTCGGGCTACTACGACACCGGGTGCTAGCCACGCCTCCCCAAGTTGGGGCGTGACAATGAACATTAATATCACAACACAATAACATCTTGTGCCAGAAGTTCCCATATGCCACAATTGGCCAAAATCAACAATACCAATATTTCCACAACATAAGGCCCACGGCCCAACCAGAATTTGAAGAAGAACCTCAATAATAACAAAATGAATAAGAATTACCCATCAAGGAAAAATACCTCAACAATAAAAAACTTCAACCTCAAAGTAATAATAGCTTTAATAACTTCAACTTCAATAACTCAAAATGAAAGTATTTTCACGAAATGACAAGTTCAAATTTAAATGCACAACGTAAGCTTAACAGTAAAAGATATGGTATGAAATAGTATCTACATATAAGTGCATGGAATAACTAAACACAAAAAGGCATCATATAATAACAACTCCAAATAAGAATACCTCAACAATAAAGGTGGTAAAGAGAGATAACAAAGGCAATTAAGGCATGTAAGATCATGTTTGACAATAAAGGATAGAGCATGTGATAACAACGTCAAGTAAAGCATGTAAGAGCAATGTAACAATGGAAGATATAGAATGATATTACAATTTCTATTTAAATGCATGAAAGCGTCTAAGAGTCTAGTCCGGTCAAAATAAGACACATAAGCCAGTGTAGAGACTCGTCACCTCGTGCACAAGTCATTCATATAATTCAAATAACACAAATACCCCCAAGTCCTATAGGGTAGTTCCCCAACGCAAAGTTAGACAAGGTACTTACCTTAAAAAAACCAAATTGATCCCCTAATAAGCCTTTCCCGCTAAAATCTAACTCCGGGCCGCTCGAATCTCGATCCAATCATTGAAAATCCCCTCCAGAACCGAGCTTTCTACTCAAAATATGGAAAATTAAATAAACCCCCAATTCAATAATAATTCATCGCGGATGTGGCTTTTCATTAAGCCTAGGAGAATCGCTACTACAAACAATTGTAGATTTTGAATCAATGAGTTCAAACGTTATAGAATCTTCACAAAACAGTTACTCATTAATGCTCAATCATAAAGAGGAGTAGACGTTTCACTTGAAGATCCCTATATAAGGGAAAGAAATATTATTTGTATGGACACGTTCTGATCATTATTGGAATATACTTTACATTCTTGTGCACTCTACTATTTTCCTTTCTATTCTAAGTTCTAATTTCCTTTATTGTTTTAACTAATTTTCTTGATCATCAGTAGTCCGAGAACTTCTTAAAATAAGTTTTGACTACGAATCCGATTCTTTGGTTAAACACAAGGCTCGAGTTCTAAATTGTACGTTCAGGCCTATAAAGACAAGAGAACCGAAATGAAGTACTATTCGACATGAAGATATAAAATTTGGACTAGAACCATTGCAAGAGCACAACAATTAAACTATATCAAACCATGTTGTTTTTGTCAAATGAAAGGCAACCATCCTAATTGCTACATTCTAATGAGTACTACATTCAAGATTATTGTTTATTGAATCTACAAAGGAGAGCATTGACAAATAAACATGCAAAGATATATCAACGCTTTGAGAGTGACATTCTCATGACCAACTTTACTGGATTTTTGAATTTTGGAGGGGAGGGGGGGGGGGGGGGGTTTGTTTTTCTTATCCCATTTATCCTTAGATGAGTATTTCGCAGGTTTATGTCAAC
>ML287826.1:24866-45456 GCA_005239495.1 Nicotiana undulata
GGGGGGGGGGGGGGAGGTATGTTATGCATGTTCCAGTTCTACCTTGAAGTATTCTTCAGCTGATTTTGGTACTATAGCACTGGGTAAGAATATTATAGATATTTTGAAATGGTTTAAATCCAAGGCAGCTGATGTCTCCTGTAGATATTTCACCTTTAAATTCTTTCTGCGTTGTATTATACATCCCGTACCTCATCATCATAGGGTTTGCTTGTATTCTTTTATATTAAGTTAACACTAGGTTTTATCTTTGCAAGGTTGAATACTTTTCCCTTTGTAAGAATGTTTTGGATGTCTTTTTTCTCTATATAAATCACTAGGTAACTTTCTTATAGTCTTTGTTTAAAACAAATAGTTTTTGGAAGTATCTGTCAAAAAAGTGCCCAGGTGGCCGAATATTTGGATTGCATGCACAAATTTGATTCACAGGTCGCATAACCATCGCATAATAGAACAGTTGCAAATTTCTGCACTGACCCCCTTTATGGTAAAATGGTCATAACTCCATGTAGAAAAGTTGCAATGATAAATGGATTAAACTACATGAAAAAAATTCAAAGTGATACAATATTATCAAAACCGCATCCCAAAATAATTCTATAGATAGGGAGAAATGATCTCTTGAAGTATGGCCATCTGCAGGAAAGCCATGTTTCAGCAACTCAATTCTTCCGGAACTTGCCCCAAATGAGTTGAAACTCACATGCGTACCTGGGGACTCCATCCAATCTTTCCTGCAAGTTCAAATATCCAATATGGACTTGTCCAAATACTCAAAACACCTAGGAAAATGTCACAACAAAGAATCGATCCTCAAAATTAATAGAATTTCTCTTAATTTCTTAAATCTTCATTCTTTCAAAAGAGTGTCTGAATCACACTTAGTCACTTTGGATTACTTCGAAACATTGTACATAAGTTAAATTCAACTATAAAGACATATCCAAAGTCTCGAAACACCAATCGGGGTCTAATAACATCAGACTCAACTCTTGATTAAACTTATGAACTCTTAAGCTCTTCAAAGTGCCAATTTTTTATAGATGGTACCGAATACTTTGTGGAACCACCAAAATCAAATCCAAACTTATACCCAATTCCATATTCATCATACGAATCTATTAGAATCCTCAGAATTAGATTCCGGACCCATTTACCAAAAAGTCAAATCTTGGTTAAATCTTGTAACTTAAAACTTTCAAATAGGAGCTATGTGTTCCAAATCAATTCCAACCTCAGAATAACCATTACAACCATGTGTATAAGTTATAAGCCACCAAATACACCCAGAGCAAGTCTCCAATTGGAAAATAAGGTTCCAAAGCTCAAAACAAACGGTTGAATCATTACAAACGTGAAGACGTATACCACACACTTCATCTAATTGTTTTCTCTGTTGTAACATTACCTGATGTAAACCATCACTATCCCAAAGTTCATCGGACTATAAATTTCTTTCTCAATGTCTTAAATCATACAATTTCCATGAAAATATAAAAGAGAGAAGATTTAGGGAATGAGAAATAAATAGAAACAAATAAAGTAAATCATATGAGATTCCTCTCGTTAAATAATATAACTTTGGGCATTCTGAATATGAGTTTAACCATTATACACGAACAGTTAGTATAGAAAGTAATTACATAAAGTAGGAATTATCAGGTTAATTAAACGGGCGACGTACTATAATTGATACAAATGGAGAGCAACACATTTTGTACACGACCCCAAGAGGAAATGGGGCTCACAAGAACTTCTTTAAGGAGGAGGAGAAAGCACCACTACCGACGATCAGCGCTACCAGCTACAGAGCAACCTACATCCATAAGAAGATGTAGCACCCCCAGAAAAAGGGACGTTAGTACCATCGAATAGTACTAGTATGTATGAACAAACTCCACTCTAGATTGAATAAACAGCAAACATGTAGCAACGCAATTAGAGACATCAGATAACATTTCACAGAAATATGGGAAACACAAACAAGAGTCACTATGGTTTCTTATTTTGTTATTCCATCTTTTGGATATTAGTCTTTTAATGCCAAGTGACACAATTTTATAATACCACCATGTCGTTTTCACAGGAGTCCGGTATCGGCTCGACCGACTAAGCCATCCCAAGTGAGACATCATCAGCATCATAATTAATATTACCACCGTGTCATTTTCACATGGAGTTTGATCTCGGCCCGATAGGCTAAGCCATCTCACTTGACACATTGAGACATTACCAATATGTACAACATGTAGTCTGATCTCGCCGCGATCGTCTAAGCCATCTGTAAGGACGCGTAAAATTTCTTGTTTAAGATAATGCCCGAATAAGTCCCCGAGTTGTTATATCTGTAGAAATCCTTAAAAACGGACTTATTTTGAATAAAAACACCCCGGATGTTGAAAGATGTAATTTTTTAAAAGTTGGGCGTTATGCGACAAACTATGCGATCGCATAACGGGTATGCGGACAGCATAATGGTCGCATACCTAGGCAGGCCACTTCCCAAAGACAACTATGAGGTCCAGAATGCGATAGCATTCTGGTTATTCGGACCGCATAGTTGTGGCATTCTTGCCCATTGGTTTTTGGTGAGGGAGGTTATGCAATGCACTATGCGATCGCATAACGTGTATGTAGACCGCATAGTGGTCTCATACCTGCACATTGTGTTTTTAAAGTTAGCCCATCTTGAAGGCCATTTTGCGACCGGTCTGCGGACCGCATGTCAGGAATGTAATCGCATTCCTGACCGCATTCTTGTGTCGGGCTCCTAATTTTTCTAATTTTTAAAACCTGACCCCCAGTTCATTAAAACACCCCACCCCTTCATTTTAACAAGTTTTCAGAACAAAATAGAGAGAAGGAAAGGAGAGTTCTTGATAGAGAAAGTGGTTCTTCCATCAATTTGATTTTCAAAGTCCCTCAGGCCTAATATTTCGAGTAATCTTCTTCTTCCTCATTCTAGCAGGTAAGGGTTCCCAACCCCTTTTCGATTAATGTTTTGATTTTAAATAAAGGGAGAATTAGCATGGATCGATCCTTGAAAATATTAACTAAGATCTTGCATGCATGTTCAATAATGGTGTTAATCTAGTAAGAGGGAGTTCGTTGGGGTAAATTTCACAACGACGAGGTTGGTAATCTAATGGGGTCACATAGTGCTTGGAAAAATGCTTAGGAAAGTTGTATGCATGATTTCCAATTCTGAGTGAATATGTTTAATTGTGAACTAGATTGACGGTACTAGTCGGTTTGGTGATTTGTGAGTAAAAGTTAAAAATGGATTTCAACTCCAGGTATGTATGGCTAACTTTAACCCTTGTAAAATCCCTCTTATTGTGGCAAGCATACAGTATGTGTACTTATATGAAAATATTTGAATTGACTGTCTAGTTGATTGTCACCCCACTGTGTTAGATGAGATTTTGAATTGTGACTTGGCGTGCCTACCTTATTATGTGCAAAGATGGTAGTTGTTTAAAGTTATTGATATGGAGTATTGTAAATAAGTTGAACGGTTATGGCAACACCTTGTGCATAAATTTATGCTTGATGAATGTTTGGGGTGCCTTGAGCCCATGTAGATGAATTGTTAAATGTGAATTTGTGATCCTTGAAAGGAAGGCACAAGTGATGAAATTGTTTGGTGTTGTTGTTGAATTTGTGATCCTTGAAAGGAAGGGAAGGCCCTTGTGATGAAATTGTTTGGTGTTGTTGTTATGAAATATGAATTGTCAGGTAGGATCGGGCTGCGCGATGCAACACGAAGTAATAAGGTGTGGGTTGTGGTGATAAGGGTGGCCGAGGTAATAAGGGTGTCTGAGGTAATAAGGGTGGAAAAGTGATCTTTATCACTATTGATATGAAATTGATGAAACTCGTGAATATGGTGGTGTTGGAAAGGAAAAAGGAGAGATTGTAAAATTGTTGACTTTGATTATCTCTTTCCGTATGTTTTGATTGTTGGCCCTATTACTGCCCTTTTTCTCATATGTATATTTGTTGACTCTACTTGGGATAAAGTTTGTTCATACATACTAGTACTATTCCACAGTACAAACGTCCCTTTTGCCGGGGGCTACATCTTTTATATGGATATAGGTGGTTCCATAGCAGGTAGCTCAGCCCGCCATTAGTGGTACCTCCTCTTCATCTCTACAACAGTTGTGGTGAGACCCTCTTCTCCTCGGGGTCGTGTGTGGATTATACCACCCTCTTTTGCTTATGTTGTAAAGGTATAGCCGGGGCCTTGTTACCGGAAAGTTATGTAAAATCCCTAGTATTTTTAGAGACTCCGTAGACATGATGTGGGTGTATATATGTATTTTTGGGTAGTAACAGTACGTTCTCGGAACCATGGATCATGTGGAAAGTTATGATTGTATTATGTATGTTTGGATATCAATCGTTGAAATGTTAAAAGAGGAAACAAATGGAGATATGTTGTAAAATGTACTTTGAAACTAAAATCGGCTAACTCACATTAAATAATGCATGTTAGGAACGCGGGGTAATACGTTGGGCAGGAAAGGCAATCCAGGTCCGCTTGAATGGGTTCACCCGGTTAGGCGCCGGTCTCGTCCCTCGATTTTTGGGGCGTGACAAACTTGGTATCAGAGCCTAAGGTTTTTAAAGAGTCCTAGGATGTCTCGGAGCTGTGTCTAGTAGATCCCTTCTTATCGGTGTGTTGTCGACCACATCTATAATTAGGGGGCTACATGGACATTTAGGAAATTAACCTTTCATTGTTATTCTATATCGTGCGGTGAACCGGAAAGTGAAAATATCCTTGCCTAATTCGTGCTTTGTTCTGAAATTTTCAGTAATGGCACCAAAGAAGAGAGCTCGACTCGGCCTTGAGGCCAATGCGGGTGTGGCTGTGAATTATTTACCAGATAGTGCGGGTGAGAGTGACTCCCCGACCTTGAATCTAACTGACCCTTCTATTCCGGATCAAAGCGTTCCTGTTCTTGCGGCGGCGGAGGGTACTGCAATCCCTCCCGCTAATATTCCTGACCACTGTCCAGTTCCAGCTTCCGGTCCCGGTACATCCGTTGGGGACCTCAGATGAGTTATTCATATGTTGACTCAGTTGGTGGCCGCTCAGGCCCAAAGATCTCATGCTACCCCTGCGTCCTCCAGCGGACAGGGAAATTCCGTCGGCTCCAGAGTCAACCAGTTTCTGCGGTTGGCCCCTCCACAGTTATCAGGTACAGATCCAGAGGCCAATCTGTAGGATTTCCTGGATGAGATGTACAAGACCCTTCGGGTGATGAAGGATACAAAGACAGATGGGGTTGAGTTAGCTTCTTACAGGCTGAAGGGAGCAGCATATTCCTGGTTCGAGATGTGCGAGGGTTCCCGTGGGGAGGGAAGTCCTCTGGCTAGATGGGACGAGTTCGTGGATGCTTTCATGGATCATTTCTTGCCTGCCGAGACTGTGGCAGCCCATGCTATGAAGTTTTAGGTCCTCAAGCAGGGTAATATGAGTGTGTGGGAGTACCACATGGAGTTTGTGCAGTTGTCTAAATATGCTCCTCACTTGGTGTCGACTATGGATGACAGGGTTCGACGTTTCGTTCGGGGCCTTAGTCCCTTGGTTGTGAATGAAGCTGCTATAGTTGCCTTGCACTCATACATGAATTATGGTAAGATTGTGGGATTCAACCAGGCTACAGAGGCTAGGAAATTGAAGATAAGGTCAGAGACAGAGAGAGTAGCAGCAGGGCCCGGTCAGCAGGCCACTCGGAGAGTTTAGTTGGAGGAGGGAGACTAGTTCATGGGAGAGGGTCATCAAGGCCATCCCAGTCCTATGCACAGTCCTCAGCCAATGCACTGCAATCAGTGCACCGTTTCCAGCAGAGCAGTCGCTGGGGATCAGGATCAGACAGTAGGAGACCCCATCAGTCAGGTCGCCCAGGAGGGAGGTTCCAGCAGCAGGGGAGGGCTCTGTGTCCCAAGTATGGGAGGTTCCATACCGATTCTTGTTATCTGGATATCCCGGTGTGCCACGGGTGTGGAGTGAGATGTCATATTCAGCAGGATTGTCGTGCGCCCAGTCAGGGCAGGGGTAAGGGTTTTGCTCAGTCATCCAGTTCTTCAGTCGCCACATCTTCAGGGCGTCCTCCAGCTCCAGCGGGGCGTGGTGCATTTAGGAGTGGAGCTCGAGGTAGAGTTGGACCTAACCGGTTCTATGCTTTGAGTGGTCGCAAGAATACAGAGCCTTCTCCAGATATTGTTACAGGTATTCTGACTGTTCAAGCACTTGATTGTTATGCTTTTATTGATCTGGGGTCCTCCTTGTCTTATGTTACCCCGTTTATTGCTTCAAGTTTTTGGATAGAACCCGAACAACTTCATGAGTCGTTCTCTGTATCGACTCCGGTTCGTGATTCTATTACAGCTGCGCGAGTCTATAGGAATTGTGTTGTCATGGTATATGGTCGTGTTACCACGACCGATCGTATTGACCTTGGGATGGTAGATTTTGATATAATTAGGGAATGGACTGGCTTTATTCGTGCTTCGCTAAACTCGACTGCCAAACCAGAATCATGAGGCTAGAGTTTCCTAATGAGCCGGTTATTGAGTGGAAGGGTAATGGTGTGGTGCAGAAGGGTAGGTTTATTTCCTACCTTAAGGCCTCGAAGATGATTAAAAAGGGGTGTGTCTATCACCTGGTCCGGGTTGCGGACACCACTTCAGAGGTGCCTGCTCCCGAATCCGTGCCTGTTGTGAATGAGTTTCTTGAAGCATTTTCAGACGAGATTCCAGGGATTCCGCCAGATAGAGAGATCGATTTCGGGATTTATGTACTACCATATACGTAGCCAATATCTATTCCACCATACAGAATGGCGCCAGCAGAGTTGAGGGAGATAAAGGAGCAGTCGAAGGAATTATTAGAAAATGGGTTCATTCAGCCGAGTGTGTTGCCGTGGGGCGCTCCGGTTCTTTTCGTCAGAAAGAAGGATGGGTCGCTTCGGATGTGTATCGATTATCGACAGCTCAACAAAGTCACTATAAAAAACAAATATCCATTGCCTCGAATAGATGATTTGTTAGATCAATTGCAAGGTGCGAGGTTCTTCTCCAAAATTAATTTACGGTCTAGGTATCATCGGCTGAAGATCAGAGAGCAGGATATTCCTAAGACCGCCATCAGGACTCGTTATGGTCATTTTGAATTTTTGGTAATGTCTTTGGGGCTGACCAATGCTCCAACAACTTTCATGGATCTTATGAATCAAGTTTTCAAGCCATTTCTAGAATGCTTCGTGATTGTTTTTAACGATGACATCCTTGTCTATTAGTGTAGTCGGGAAGATCATGTTAACCATCTTAGGGCAGTCCTGCAGACTATTCATCATCACCAGTTGTAAGCTAAATTTTCGAAATGTGAGTTTTGGCTAGATTCAGTCACCTTTTTAGGTCATGTTGTTTCCAGAGAAGGGATTCAGGTTGATCCCCAGAAGATCGCGGCAGTGAAAGATTGGCCTAGACCAACGACCCCGACAGAGATTCGCAGTTTCTTGGGTCTAGCTGGGTATTATCGGAGGTTTGTGGAGGGATTCTCTACCCTCGCCTCCCCATTGACTAAATTGACGCAGAAAGCAGTAAAGTTCCAGTGGTTTGGCGCTTGTGAGAAGAGTTTTCAGGAATTGAAGTCGAGATTGACTTCGGCACCAGTATTGAACTTGCCAGAAGGTATAGAGGGATTTGTGGTTTATTGAGATTCTTCAAGGGTTGATTTGGGGTGTGTGTTGATGCAACATGGGAAGGTTATAGTATATGCTTCAAGGCAACTCATGAATCACGAGAAGAATTATCCAACACATGATTTAGAGCTCGTGGCAGTGGTGTTTGTATTAAAAATTTGGTGGCATTATCTTTATGGGGTCCACGTGGATGTGTTCTCATACCACAAGAGTCTTCAGTATTTATTCAAGCAGAAGGAGCTGAATCTAAGGCAGCGGAGGTGGTTAGAATTGCTTAAGGATTATGATATGAATATTTTGTACCATTCAGGAAAGGCGAATGTGGTAGCCAACGCTCTCAGTCGGAAGTCTATGGGTAGTTTAGTTCATTTGGAGCTGGATCAGAGGCCTCGGCATGGGAGGTTTATCAATTGGCCAGTTTGGGAGTTTTTCTTTCGACCTCAGACGAAGGGGAGGTTATGGTGCATAATTGAGCAAAATCGTCACTTATAGCGAAAGTGAAAGAAAAGCAGTTTATTGATCCAACATTGGCACAGTTGAAGGAGGCAGTTCTGAATAACACCATTTCGGCATTTTCACTCGGCAGCGATGATGGGGTATTGCGATGTCATGGTAGGCTATGTGTTCCATATGTGGATAATCTTCGGGAGAGGGTAGTGGTAGAGGCTCATAACTCCAGGTATTCTGTGCACCCAGGCTCTACGAAAATGTATCATGATCTCCGAGAAATTTATTGGTGGAGCGGTATGGAGAGGGGTGTGGCGGACTTCGTGTCTAGATGTCCGAATTGTCAGCAGGTGAAGGCCGAGCATCAACGGCCCGGTGGATTAACACAGCTTATGGAAATACCGATGTTGAAATGGGAGATGATCAGCATGGATTTTGTGGTAAGGTTACCTCGCACTCAACGCATGTTCGATTCAATTTGGGTGATAGTGGATCGACTCACCAAATCAGCTCACTTTTTGCCAGTAAAGTCCACCGACACTGCAGAACAATATGCTCAGTTGTATATCAAGGAAATAGTCAGACTTCATGGCACTCAATTTTCTATTATCTCAGATCGAGGAGCCCAGTTCACATCTAATTTTTAAAGGAAATTTCAGCAAGGTTTGGGTACTCAGGTGAATCTCAGCACGACTTTCCATCCACAGACTGATGGTCAAGCAGAGCGGACTATTCAGACGCTTGAAGATATGTTACCGGCTTGTGTTTTAGATTTCAAAGGTTGTTGGGATGACCATTTGCTGCTTGTCGAATTTTCTTACAATAACAACGTTCATGCTAGTATTCAGATGGCCCCATTTGACGCATTGTCAGAAGAATGTGTAGGTCTTTGATTGGATGGTTCGAAGCTGGCGAGGCGGAATTGTTATGGCCAGATCTTGTGCACCAAGCGATGGAAAAAGTTAGAGTCAATCAGAAGAGGATGAAAATTGCTCAGAGTCGTCAGAAATCCTATGCGGACGTTCGTCGAAGAGAATTGGAGTTCCAGGTAGATGATTGGGTGTTCTTAAAGGTATCCCCCATGAAGGGAGTGATGCAGTTTGGGAAGAAAGGGAGGTTGAGCCCTAGGTACGTCGGGCCATATCGGATCGCTCAAAGGATAGGACGGGTGGCTTATAGGCTGGAATTTCTCCTTGAAATGTCATTAGTGCACCCGGTGTTCCATGTGTCTATGTTAAAGAAAGTGGTTGGATATCCATCCGCCACTGTGCCAGTTGGGACTATTTAGGTTAATGAAGAGTTATCATACGAAAAGGCTCCAGTTGCTATTCTTGATAGGCAAGTCTGTAAATTTAGAAACAAAGAGATTGCTTCTGTTAAAGTGTTGTGGCGAAGTCAATGAGTCGAGGAATCCACGTGGGAAGCATAGAAACAAATGAGAGAAAAATATCCCCATCTGTTTGAACAAGTCTAGTAGTAATCGTGCGAACTATTATCCCAAGGCAATTTGATGTTGTATTCAGTTTCGTGCAAAGGCACCCCATTTTCCCCTAATTGCCTTTTGTAACTTTCCAATGTGTGCTAAAATTATATATGATGTTATTAACTGGGTAGTTTGCAACCCTTGAAGTAAATGAAAATTTTGTGAAAATTATGTGATAGGCAAATGATTAATAGTAGTGTAGATTGGTAATGATTAATTGAAATATATATATACGGTGTATTGAGGTGATTGAATCGTATGGGACTCACTAAAATGACCAAATTATGTGCAAGTATGTGCCACGAATTGAATCATATGCTAATTTGTTATGTAAAGAGAATGAACTATGTGTAGTTGTCAAAGTGATTGGATATGTGCTAATGTTGAGGTAATGAATTGTATTCCAGTTGTAGGGATAATAGAAACTGTGTAATGATGCTTGGAAATGTGTTTCGGGGGATCTCTGACAGGTAGATAGGTCCAAATACAAAGGAAACTCTCGCGAAATTTCCTGAAAATATTGGAGTTAGTGTAAATTTGTAAGATTGCATATCATGTTTTCAAAACCAAACGATTTCCAAAATCCTCATCCAGGAAGAATGATTGTAAGGGGGGGAGAATATAAGGACCCGTAAAATTTCTTGTTTAAGATAATGCCCGAATAAGTCCCCGAGTTGTTATATTTGTAGAAATCCTTAAAAACGGACCTATTTTGAATAAAAACACCCCGGAAGTTGAAAGATGTAATTTTCCAGAAGTTGGGCATTATGCGACGCACTATGCGATTGCATAACGGGTATGCGGACCGCATAATAATCGCATACCTGGGCAGGCCACTTCCCAAATTGAGGAAAACTATGCGGTCCAGAATGCGATCACATTCGGGTTATGCAGACCGCATAGTTGTCGCATTCTTGCCCAATGGTTTTTGGTGAGGTAGGTTATGCGACGCACAATGCGATCGCATAACGTGTATGCGGACCGCATAGTGGTCGCATACCTGCACAGTGTGTTTTTAAATTTTGCCCATCTTGAGGTCCATTCTGCGACCGGTATGCGGACCGCATAGTGGTCGCATACCTGCACAGTGTGTTTTTAAATTTTGCCCATCTTGAGGTCCATTCTGCGACCGGTATGCGGACCGCATGTCAGGAATGCGACGTATTCCTGACCGCATTCCTGTGTCGGGCTCCTAATTTTTCTATGATTTTAAAACCCGATCCTCAGTTCATTAAAACACTCCACCCCTTCATTTTAACAAGTTTTCT
Organism: Nicotiana undulata; assembly: GCA_005239495.1. Classification (NCBI taxonomy): domain Eukaryota; kingdom Viridiplantae; phylum Streptophyta; class Magnoliopsida; order Solanales; family Solanaceae; genus Nicotiana; species Nicotiana undulata. The sequence continues at coordinate 35,783 of ML287826.1, forward strand.
GAACAAAATAGAAAGAAGGAAAGGAGAGTTCTTGAGAGAGAAAGTGGTTCTTCCATCAATTTGATTTTCAAAGTCCCTCAGGCCTGATATTTCGAGGAATCTTCGTCTTCTTCGTTCTACCAGGTAAGGTTTCCCAACCCCTTTTCCATTAATTTTCTAATTTTAAACAAAGGGAGGATTAGCATGGATCGATGCTTAAAAATATTAACTAAGACCTTGCATGCATGTTTAGTAATGGTGTTAATCTAGTAAGTGGGAGTGGGTTGGGGTAAATTTCACAAAGACGGGGTTGTTAATCTAATGGGGTCACATAGTGTTTGGCAAAATGCTTAAGAGAGTTGTATGCATGATTTTCAATTCTGAGTGAATATGTTTAATTGTGAACTAGATTGACGGTACTACTCGGTTCGGTGATTTGTGAGTAAAAGTTAAAAAGGGATTTCGACTCCAGGTATGTATGGCTAACTTTAACCCTTGTAAAATCCCTCTTGTTGTGGCAAGCATACAGTATGTGTACTTATATGAAAATATGTGAATTGACTGTCTAGTTGATTGCCACCCCACTGTATTAGATGAGATTTTGAATTGGGACTTGGTGTGCCTACCTTATTATGTGTAAAGATGGTATTTGTTTAAAGTTATTGATATGAAACATTGTAAATACGTTGAACGTTTATGGAAACACCTTGTGCATAAATTGTTCCTTGATGAAAGTTTGGGGTGCCTTGAGCCCAAGTAAATTAATTGTTAAATGTGAATTTGTGATCCTTGAAAGGAAGGCCCATGTGATGAAATTGTTTTGTGTCATGGTAGAATTTGTGATCCTTGAAAAGAAGGCCCTTGTGATGAAATTGTTTGGTGTTGTTGTTATGAAATATGAATTTTCAGGTGGGATTGGGTTGCTTGCCGCAACACGAAGTAATAAAGTGTGGGTTGTGGTGATAAGGGTGGCCGAGGTAATAAGCGTGGCCGAGGTAATAAGGGTGTAAAAGTGATCTTTATCACTATTGATATGAAATTGATGAAACTCGTGAATATGGTGGTGTTGGAAAGGAAAAAGGAGAGATTGTAAAATTGTTGACTTTGATTGTCTCTTTCCGTGTGATCCTTGAAAGGAAGGCCCTTGTGATGAAATTGTTTGGTGTTGTTGTTATGAAATATGAATTTTCAGGTGGGATTGGGTTGCTTGCCGCAACACGAAGTAATAAGGTGTGGGTTGTGGTGATAAGGGTGGTCGAGGTAATAAGCGTGGCCGAGGTAATAAGGGTGTAAAAGTGATCTTTATCACTATTGATATGAAATTGATGAAACTCGTGAATATGGTGGTGTTGGAAAGGAAAAAGGAGAGATTGTAAAATTGTTGACTTTGATTGTCTCTTTCCGTGTGTTTTTATTGTTGGTCTATATATTGGTTGATTGTACTTGGGATAAAGTTTGTTCATACATACTAGTACTACTCCACAGTACTAACGTCCCTTATGCCGGGGGCGCTACATCTTTTTTATGGATGTAGGTGGTTCCATAGCAGGTAGCTCAACCGCCGTTAGTGGTAGCTCCTCTTCATCTCTGAAGCAGTTATGGTGAGCCTATCTTCTCCTTGGGGCCGTGTGTGGATTATACCACCCTCGTTTGCTTATGTTGAAGGGTATAGTCGGGGCCTTGTTACCGGCAAGTTATGTAAAATCCCTAGTATTCGTAGAGACTCCGTAGACATGATGTGGGTGTATATATGTATTTTTGGGTAGTACAGTACGTACTCGGAACCGTGGATCATGTTGGAATGTTATGAATGTATTATGTATGTTTGGATATCAATCGTTGAAATGTTAAAAGAGGAAACAAATGGAGATATGTTGTAAAATGTACTTTGAAACTAAAATCGGCTAACTCACACGAAATAATGCATGTTATGAACGCGGTGTAATACGTTGGGCAGCAAAGGCAATCCAGGTCCGCTTGACTGGGTTCACCCGGTTAGGCGCCGGTCTCGTCCCTCGATTTTTTAGGCGTGACACCATCTCGTCCCTCGATTTTTTGGCAAGTTATGTAAAATCCCTAGTATTCGTAGAGAGTCAATTCACATTCCTTGCTCCATCATTTATCATATATTTCTTGACACTTAGACATATCTAGCCATTTGTGTTACATTCCTCTCTTTAACCATTTCATATAATCATCCTCCATGTCAACAAGAACCAACATATAAGGATTAGTAAACATAATAAAGAATAGAGCACGATAATCATAATTTACAGTTTCAAGTAGCATAGTTACATGGTAGCAACTTAGAACCATATGAAAAAAGGAGTTTTCCAAAATTAAACATATTGAAACCATCAATTCTCCAGAGAACCAAGCAGGGGACTCATACCCGCTATTTGAACACCAATAAGTTCATCCTATGGAGATTAGAGTTAGCCATACATACCTTAACAAGGGTTTTCCTTAATTTCTACCACAATTGACGAAACCTTTAGCACCTTCAATCTATTTCACAATGTAGCACAATTGAACCCAAAATTAGGAATAATGATTATAGACCTAGCTCACTTGAGCATTTTATCAAATATTATTTGTTCATTAAGGTTGCGTGGTCTTTTTTAGTGAAATATTACTCCAACCCATTCCTCATTCTATTCTACCTTTGTTTTAACACTTCCCCATATAATTTAGGTTTACATGATCACATGCATGCAAGGACAATAACCCTCATACCCATGGACCCTCTTATTAATTACTTATTTTCAGTATGAGTTTCATAATTTAGGGCTAAGGCATAGATTCTTACCTTGAGGATAAAGGCTTAGGCCGCTTTCCCTGATAATCTTCAAAATTTCAAGCAAGGATTGAAGAGAGATGGATGAGGTTCACTTTCTCACTCTAAGGCCCTTTCTCTCACTCTAGATATCAGGGAAAATATGGAAAATATGTCCCAAGATAGGTGTTTTAACAAAATGGGGGTCGAGTTTTTAGTTAAGAAAATGGGTGCCCCTACGCAGGTTTGCAGACCAAAATGCGATCACATTTTAGTTATGCGGTCCGCAAACCTGCCGTATAACTGGCCTCAACTGGGCGACCCAATTGTCTGGTCATACGGTCACTATGCGGTATGCATAACTATTATGCGATCGCATAATGCACCGCATAACAATTATGCGGTCGCATAACTGCCCTCAAATTAGGCAGTCTCCTGCCCTACTCTGCAGATATTATGCGGTCCGCAAAGCAAGTTTGCGATCGCATAGTGGACATCAAATTTGCATCCGTTTACGAAATTGTTCCTCTATGTCTATAGCTATAACAACACAAGGATCTAACCGAGCATCATTTCAGTTAAGGATTTTACGGGTCTTTACATCCTCCCCCACTTAAGATCATTCGTCCTCGAATGAGGATCGGTGAATCACTTGGGTTTGAATATACTATATGCCAACCCCCAAATTTAACTAACTCCCAATTTTTCTAAAAATATTTCCAGAGTTTCCTTTGTAATTAGGCCTATCCACCTGTCAGAGAGCCCGCGAAACACATTTCACCGAACTTCATACAATTAGCCAACACAATAGAACAAAAAACAACACAAATTAATGTATTACAAGAGGACAGATGGCTAAGGAAGGGGTGGCTTTAAACAATTTGACAAGCAATGCAATTATATAGAGGAAACCACTTCACTTACTATTACCTGACTATTCATACAAATGAGGGTACTTCTTTTTAATTTCATTCTCGGCTTCCCAAGTAGCCTCTTCGACTTGCTGGTTTCGCCATAATACTTTTACCGATGCGATCTCCTTGTTTCTCAACTTACGGACCTGCCTATCAAGAATAGCAACTGAAACTTCTTCATACGACAATTCTTCGTTAACCTCAACGGTCTCAACTGGCACGATGGAAAACGGGTCTCCAACCACTTTCTTTAACATGAACACATGAAACACCGGGTGCCCTAATGACATTTCAGGGGGAAACTCCAGCCTATACGCTACCTGTCCTATCCTTTGAGTGCTTCTATATGGCCCGACATACCTTGGACTCAATTTACCTTTCTTTCCAAATTGCATGACCCCCTTCATGGGAGATACCTTCAAGAACACCCAATCATCTTCTTGGAAATCCAAATCCCTGCGACGAATGTCCAAATAGGATTTCTGACGTCTATGTGTAGTTTTTAGTCGCTCCTTTATGATTCTAACCTTTTCCATAGATTGATGCACAAGATCTGGTCCTAATAGTTCGGCCTCTCCAACATCAAACCACCCAATCGGCGACCTACATCTTCTACCATACAAAGCCTCAAATGGCGCCATCTGAATACTGGCATGGAAGTTGTTGTTATAAGAAAATTCTATAAGTGGAAAATGATCATCCCAGCTACCTTTAAAATCAAGCACACAAGCCCGCAACATGTCCTCTAGCATTTGGATGGTCTGCTCTACTTGTCCGTCAGTCTGCGGGTGGAAAGTTGTGCTGAGATTTACCTGCGTCCCCAAACCTTGATGTACTTTCTTCCAAAAATTAGCTGTGAATTGGGCCCCTCGATCCGAGATAATGGAAACTGGAGTGCCATGGAGCCTGACTATTTCCTTGATATACAACTGAGCATATTGTTCCGCAGTGTTAGTGGACTTAACCAGCAAGAAACGCGCTGACTTCGTGAGCCGATCCACTATTACCCATATTGAGTCAAAGTTGCATGGAGTACGGGGTAATCCTACCATAAAATCCATATTGATCATCTCCCACTTCCACATCGGTATTTCTATAAGCTGCGCCAACCCACCGTGCCTTTGATGTTCGACCTTTACTTGCTGACAGTTCGAACACTTTGCCACAAAGTCCGCCACACCCCTCTTCTTGTTATTCCACCAATAAACTTCCTTGAGGTCATGATACATTTTTGTAGAACTGGGGTGTATGAAATATCTATAATTATGAGCCTCTGCCATTATCCTCTCCCGAAGGTCATAACATCTGGGACACATAACCGCCCTTGGCACCGTAAGACACCCTCATCTCTGCTGAGGGAAAAGTTTGTGGTCATATGATTAAGAATTGCCTCCTTTAGCCGTGCCAACGCTAGGTCATTGTATTGATTCTCCTTGACTTCTACCACAAGTGATGATTCTGCTCTGTCAGGTACTATAACATCCCCTTCATCAGAGATCGTAAGACAAAATCCCAGACTGGCCAGCTGGTGAACTTCTCAAGCCAAGGGCCTTTGACCTGCCTCCAAGTGAGCCAAGCTACCCATATATTTCCTACTAAGAGCATCTGCCACCGCATTAGCTTTCCCCGGATGATATAAGATATCCATGTCATAATCTTTGAGCAACTCCACCCATCTTTTTTTCCTCAAGTTTAATTCCTTCTGTTTGAATATATATTGAAGACTCTTGTGGTCTGTGAACACGCCCACGTGGACCCCATACAGATAATGTCGCCAGATCATTAATGCAAAAACAACTGCTGCAAGCTCCAAATCATGAGTCAGATAATTCTTTTCATGATTCTTAAGCTGCCTTGAAGCATATGCTATAACCTTACCACATTGCATTAACACGCACCCAAGACCAACCCTTAAAGCATCACAATACACCACAAACCCCTATGTACCCTCTATCAAGGTCAACACCGGCGCCGTAGTCAATCTCGATTTCAATTCCTGGAAACTCCTTTCACAAGCATCGGACCACTGGAACTTTACTGCTTTCTGCATCAGTTTAGTCAATGGGGAGGCAAGAGTAGAGAACCATTCCACAAACCTCCTATAATACCCGGCTAAACCCAGGAAACTACAAATTTCTATCGGGGTTGTAGGTCTAGGCCAATCCTTCAATACTGCGATCTTATGGGGATCAACCTTAATCCCTTCCCTAGAGACAAAATGGCCCCAAAAGGTAACAGATTCAAGCCAAAATTCACATTTCGAGAACTTTGTGTATAACTGGTGCTGGTGAAGAGTCAACAGGACTGCCTTGAGGTGATTGGAATGATCTTCTCGACTTCGTGAATATACAAGTATATCGTCAATGAATACTATCACAAAGGAGTCAAGAAATGGCCTGAAGACCCGATTCATAAGGTCCATGGAAGCAGCTGGGGCGTTGGTTAGCCAAAAGGACATCACAAAAATTTCAAAATGCCCATATCGAGTTATGAAAGTTGTTTTAGGAATATCGTTATCCCTTATCTTTAACTGATGATACCCGGACCACAAATCTATTTTTTAGAAGAATCAATCACCTTGCAATTGATCGAACAAATCATCTATCCGGAAAGCAATGGGTATTTGTTTTTTATTGTGACTTTGTTGAGTTGCCGGTAGTCAATACACATTCGCAGCGACCTATCTTTCTTCCTGACAAAGAGAACTGGCACGCCCTAGGGCGACACACTTGGTCGAATGAATCCCTTTTCTAGCAAATCCTTCAGTTTCTCCTTTAGCTCCTTTAATTCCGTCGGTGCCATCCTGTAGGGTGGAATAGATCTCGGTTGCGTGACCAATAATACATCAATCCAAAAATCAATCTCCCTAACTGGAGGGATCCCAGGGAGCTCCTCTAGGAACACATCAAGGAACTCTTTCAAAATTGGCACGGACTCGAGAGCAAGCACCTCAGAGGTGGTGTCCGCAACTCAAACCAAATAATAGATACACCTCTTTTTGATCATCTTCGAGGCCTTAAGGTAGGAAATAAACCTACCTCTGGGCACAATATTATTCCCTTCCCACTCAACAACCGGCTCGTTAGGAAACTCAAGCCTCATAATTCTGGCTCGGCAGTCGATTCGGCAAAGCATGAATAAAGCTAATTCGTTCCCATTATTACCTCAAAATTGATCATTCCCAGGTCAATAAGATCGGCCGTGGTATCCCAACCACGCACCGTGACAACACAATCCTTATAGACCCGGGCGACCGTAATAGATTCACCAACCGGAGTAGATACTGAGAACGGCTCATGAAGCTGTTCTAGTTCTATCCCAAATCTTAAAGAAACATAAGGAGTGACATAGGATAAAGAATATACAGGATCAATAAGGGCATACACATCATGGGATTGAACAGTCAAAATACATGTGACGACATCTGGAGAAGCCTCTGCAATCTATCGACCACTCAAGGCATAGAACCGGATAGGTCCTCTGAGACCCCGTGTACCACCCCTGGCTGCACCATGCCCTGCAGGTGCTGGAGAGCCACGTGCTGGAGGGTGTGCTAAAGATGTAGCAGCTGAAGAATTGGATAGGGGGGTGGTTCCCCTAACTGCGCCCTGGCTGGATGCAAGACACTCTCTATGAATATGGCCTCTTATCCCACACCCGTAACATACTAGCATGTCTATGTAAGAGGGCCCCGGATGAAACCTCCCACACTTAAGGCATGGGGCCCTCTGCTGCTGCTGGAATTTCCCTCCTCATCGACCCTGCTGGTGGAACCTCCTGCTGCCTGGACTGGCCAAAAATGACTTCCCTGCTGATGATTGTTCCCTGATGGTGGGGCACTAGCTGAAGACTGGACATAAGACTGGGATGGCGTTGATGATCCTTCCCGATAAACAGGTCTCCCACTTCCGAATGAACCCCTAAGGTTGCCCGCTGACCGGGCCTTACTAACACCTTCTCGATCCATCTTTAGCTTTAATTTTCGAGCCTCTGTAGCCTGGGCGAATCCCACAATCTTCCCATAGTTCATGTCAGAATGTAGTGCAGTTGTGGCAGCTTTATTGATAACCAAGGGACCAAGACCTTGCACAAACCGACGAACTCTAGTCTCCATAGTTGGCATCATATGAACATCATACTTGGACAGACGCACAAACACCATATGATACTCCCACACACTTCTACTACCTTGTTTGAGGGTCTCAAACTCTGAAGCACGGGTTTCTCTAGTTTCAACGGGCAAGAAATGGTCTATGAAAGTATCTGCAAACTCACTCCACCTCGCCAGAGGGCTCTCCTCCTCACGGGAATCCTCCCACATCTCAAACCCGGAATAAGCCGCCCCTTTCAGGTGATAGGAGGCCATATCTACTCCCTCTGTTGCACGCATAACTCAGAGGGTCTTGTGCATCTACTCGATGAAATCTTGAGGATCAGCCTCGGGGTCGGTACCTGTGAACTCTTGAGGGGCTAACTGAAGAAACCTATTAACCCTGGAACCGTAAGAATCCCCTTGCCCGCTAGAGGCAGTGGGGGCAATATTTGACCTCTCGTCCTGAGAAGCCACCAACTGCATCAGCATCTGAATAGCTCCCCTAAGATCCCCATCAGAAATACCAGGACCGGAAGCTGGGCTGGAGGAGGATCAAGAATATCAGTAGGAGGGATTTTGGCACCCCCCGCTGGAGTAGAAATTGGGATGGTCCGTTATAAATGAAGGAATCAGGCAGATTCGTATTCGGGGAATTATCCTTACACGTACCATCAAATTGGGACTCAATGGCTAGTCATGGGGTGGAATTGGCATTTTGGTCGAGTCGCGCTGTAACGACCCAACCGGTCGTTCTGTGTATTAGGACCCTGTTCCCCTACCTTGAGACTTCCCATAGCTGCTTTTTGTGATTTATGACTTGCGGGGACGGGTGGTTTGGGATTTGAAAGTGTTTAGGGTGCTATAGGAACACTTGGTTCCTTAAGGTTGGCCTTTTTGGCCAAGTTTGACTTCGGTCAATATTTTGAGCAAATGACCTCGGAATCAAGTTCTGACAGCTCCAGTAGCTTCGTATGATAATTTCGGAATTGGGCGTATGTTCGGAACGGGTTTTCGATGACCCGGGAGCATTTCAGCGCCCAATATTGAAATAATAATTTCCTTAAGTTTGAAATTTGGTTTGGAACGTGATTTTATGTTATTGAGGTCTAAACGGAATTTCGGGACCGGTAATAGTTCAGTTATGTCATTTATGACTTGCTTGAAAAATTTAGTGTCATGAAGGATAAAGGGTACACAAATTAAAGAAAATGAGTTTCGTTAAGGGTTGCCGAATTGGAGTAAAAAATGGGTCGAGCGATAATACCCGATAATTATGGACTAGTACCATGCAAGGTACCATATGACCACCGTAGTGTAATATATAATGTATATATGAAGTATTCTGAAAATAAATAGAATTTTAAGTAATTTGTGGTCATTTTTAAATTATGCGGGTAATGGATTAATTACCGGGTAACGAAATATTACCCGGCTAACTAATAAGTGAGTAAATATTTATAATCCCACCCCAATCCCCACGTGGCAGTAAACCACTATTATGATACATGACTAAGTAGTCATAAGCTTAGTGGCTACCTAATGAGAGTAACGTGTAACACTGAAACTTTATGAGCAAGTTTTAGTCTATTTAAGGCTTAGTCTCTTTTTAAGTCTTAGCTCATTTGGTCAGATAGAATAAAAAGGTGAATTATAAGTATTTCTCCTAATTCATAACACCCAAGAACATATGCTAAGCTCCATATACAAAAAGCTTCCAACGATGACTCTTGCAAACAATTCCAACGAGAATTGTTAAAACCGTAGCAACGTACAATTTTGCGGTTCTAAAGGAGTACAGTGCAATCTTTTCCAAGAATATTATACGGATTTTTCCTACTCCAGTTACGACTCCTCGGGTGTAGAGTTCGGAGTTGCGGGCGCGTTCTTGGTCCGAGAGGTAGATTCGACACGA